>BPVZ01000005.1:4308226-4319610 GCA_020521535.1 Rubroshorea leprosula
TTTCAAAACAAGCCTCCAGTTATGGAAGCAAACCAAAGAGAATTCGAGCATCTCATCTCTCCAACATAATAAGATAACAAAATGTCTAACACGTACCTGACTCAAATGAGCCAACAACCGATCCTCGGTAACGCCGCTAGAAACGTTAACCTTCAACAAAGGCTTTAGCCTCTCGTCTACTCGACAAGCTCCCATCACTTGCATATCCAGAGCTTGTAGCCACTGCAGAACCCTATCCTCACGGTCGCTTTGCTGAAGCAACAAGTCTCCGTCACCATCGTCCACAAGAATATCGGCCAATCGCTCCGTAAGTCCAGCTCCGGCCCTGACAGTACCATTCTCTCCCGAAACGCTCCCAGATCCAACGCTAGAGGACTCGATGCCGCTGGAAGAGAGCGCACCGACAGATGAGGTGTCCGATGTGTCGGGGAAATCTTCACCGTTGGATTGATCGTCAACAGATTCTTGTTTTCTAGCGTTAGTCATTCGCGAATCGATGAAATTTATCTCAAAACCAAATGAATTGCAAAAGTCGAAACACTAAAGTTTCAGTTCCTCCTCAGATTCTGAAACAAAAGCGACGTTGAGATTGAATGGCTCGTATCGCGATTCCCTAGGACCAAGAAAGAGAGCGACGGTTTTAGATGGAAAGAAATATCTCCTGCGGGAAATTTGTCGTGGTAATAGTAAGGAATAACAGGCGGACCTGAAGCAACTTTATAGAATATGATTTTTTTTTGTCAGGTTAGATCCGTGCATGATTGGCAAAAAAAGGCCATGTCAGCTTGCTTCCTACTGGGCCCCGGATTCGTAATGCCAACTCAATCTGACGTTATGGGAGGAGGCACATCAGCATTCACCGAAAGGGGAGGATTTGGTGAAAGGCGAATATGCTGGCAACGAAGCTGATGCTGTATGGAATGTGCTTTGTTTTAGTGTTTGATAGCGATGGCCGATGTGGCAATGTTTAGAGTTGGGGTCGGTGATGAAAGGGACAGAGAAATTTTGGGATCCATGAAAATTATTGATTTCTTGAATTACGTATTATTTTTTTATACCATATTTGGGTTAATTTGGGTTTAGATGATAAAGGAGAGAAAAGAAAAAGGAGAAAATGAGAAAAAAAATTTATTCATTTTTTTAAAAATAAATTACAAATTCAAGGTGAGGAAAATTGAATTCAAATATAAAGGATTAAAATGTATTCTATTAAGATAATAAAATCATTAAGTCTAGAAGCAGGGGGTGGAGGTAGAAATTTTCTTCAAGGGATAAGATCCTAAAATTTTTAAAGTTTAAGAGAGTTAAATAATTTTTTATATACTAATTATTTATTAATTTATAAGATTTTCAAATTTCAAGGGGGCGAGCGCCTCCCCTCACACCCTGGCTCCGTCATTGTCAAGAAGGTAAGATATTTTAACCAAAAAATTGAAAGGGAGTAAATGGGAATTAGGTGATTTTTTTAAAAAATATATTTAATTATTTAAGTAAAAAAAAGAAAAAAAGAAAGAAAGAAAGAAAATAAAGGAAAATTAAAGTACATAATATTTTTTTATTTCCTTTTTATATTTTTTTTAGCCAGATGTATTCTTAGAGAAAATATCGTGGTATGGCCGTCAGTATCAATCACAGAAGTCTAATAAATTATTAAAT
The DNA here is from genome assembly GCA_020521535.1 of Rubroshorea leprosula. Lineage (NCBI taxonomy): Eukaryota > Viridiplantae > Streptophyta > Magnoliopsida > Malvales > Dipterocarpaceae > Rubroshorea > Rubroshorea leprosula. Next base: position 4,309,883 of record BPVZ01000005.1, read on the forward strand.
AAATTTTTATAATTAAAAGGAATACTAAGATGAGTTTGATCAGGACTTTTGAGAAGGTCTCAGGTCTGAGGTTGGTAGTTGAGTACAATAATAATAATTATCATTATAATAGTGGTAGTAGTAGTTAGCACGATAGACAGTAATGCTAGTTGCAGGACAGTTCTTCACTTCACCAGTCACCACCACTTCATGCATGAATGTACGTTGACAGTAAATAATTAAGCAGTACTTTCATTTTTAAAAAAATTGAGTTGAGACTATGGTTTGAAGATTGAAAACAGTCCACCATGCCATTTTTAAGTGGAGACTACTGTTTGAAGTTTGAATAGTTCACTGTGTCATTTATATAGAACTTGCCTAACATTATTACTTTATTGGGCAAAAAATGTATTTCTCTTCCTTGAAATGAAGAATTTGAAAGTTAAGTTGAAACCTCAAAGTTCAGTTCACATACGTTTGCAATGTATTTCTCTATAGTTAGCATGTTCAAATTTTAAAAAAAATGGATTTATGCAGACGAAATCTAGAAAAAATTGATTAATTCATTTCAATGACAATTCTCTTTATATCCTTTTTATTTTCTGGTGGCATCCATTTGGAATATAATTTGACTAAGCTACACCCCACTAGTGTTGAAATAATGGAGGATGGGGTGTTGGGTGAGAGAAAGAGGGATAAAGCTTCAGTTAAGGAGACATTGATTTCATTGTACTTGGGGTGAGTAGAAACCGAGCACCCCTTACCAGTTCTTCCTTTACCATGAATAAAACAGGAGCTGCAAGAACACTCTGTACAATTTTTGTGCACATGCCTTTGTAGAAGCCAGAAAAACCTTCATAGTGGATCATCTTGAGGATAGCATCTGACGTTCCTATATATATTGAAACATAAATGAACATGGAACATTAGAACAATGATGGGTGCAAAGTAAAAGGTATCTATCCAGTTATCCTGGGACGGTTGTGGTTAACCGGCTTCTCTTACAAGTCTCTGTCATAGATCAGACCAAGAACAATTGGAATCAACCTTTGTAATGATGCCTTTCATCGCCAGTTGTAACTTGTTTTGCTTGTAGCCTTGACTGAAAGGCAAAACAATCAATGAGGAATTAGAACCAGTCATGCAGAAAATTAGAATCAATCTACATATAGCATAACGAAAAATTTTTCTAATGGCAGATGCAAGGTTGTCATAACTCATAACCAACACGAGAGCAACTGAATCTTCATAATTTTGGAAGGCAAAAACATTTTACTTTGAACTCCTTTGTCATACAAATTTTAAAAATTTTCTCCCTATACCAGTTAAATGTAGTCCAAAGTTTCTATTCCACTGGTTTCAAGTGCAGTGATTTTTTCTAGCCAGCTCTGGGAGGGTTGTACGTGAGGGAGGAGCGAGAGTAGGTGAAGGTGGATGTAAAAGTAAGTTGATTATTCAAGATTGTACTTAGACATATCATACCTTTACAACAAGAAGTGGATATGTCACAACAGTGGCTCCAAGTTTTGCAAAAGCTCCCAGAAAAAATATCTAGCCACAGTAGTTAACTCATTCAGCTACAATTATTAGAAAAGGAAAATGCATCCAGAGGGGATGAACACAATATCCGAGCAATGAAGACAAACATAATTAGTGGCACAGATGGAAATCCTCACAACAAGAACTCAGGGCTAACCTCCAAAGCAGTCACTCCATTGTTACCCTGCTTAAGGAGAGAACGTCTTTTCTTCAACTTCTTCAACATTGTTTCATAAAGCATAAATTGTATGGAGGGATTGCTCACCTGTAGAATCAAGTGGAATAATCAATGATACTCACTTAGCATATAAAGTAGTCACTTGTCACATACCATGATCAATGTTGGAAATACACCTTTCCAGAAGCCCAAAATCCAGCTTCATCATAGACTTCTTGAATCTGTAAACATTTGACATGTCAAAGAATGCCAAAAACTTGCATTTTTGTTTAGGTCAACAAAGTATTAAGAAACACTGACTTGCAAAGAAACCTACAGTTATAAATATACTTAAAAAAAAAAACTACTCTAAATCTCGAAATATTTGTGAATAGTATACAAGTTTTTACCAAGCAAATGCAATCAAATAAAGCCCTTACAAAAACAATGTGATAATTTGGGCCCAAAAAAAAAAAAACAATATGATAATTTTTCCAGATGATAGGTTGCTGATAGTAACGCTATTTCAACCCTTTGTTACTGCAATCAAACAAGTACAAGTAATATCATGAACAAGTAAAATAAGTTTATGGTTATCCATTGAAGAAAAAGCATAATTTTTCATTATATCCAGATTTTGAAACTGCACCTTTAACTATAGCCTTGGACGAAGACAGGATAATAGCTTCAAATTTGAAACTACAAGATGACCCAAATACGAAGAACAATTTTACATACCACATGGCTAGTCCCATAAGAAATAGGCTCAACTACAGAAAGAACCGTTTCATCCGCAGCTGGTGACAGTGGCTAATTAGACTGTGATGTCGATTTCTTTGAGATCTTTGAATGAGTCTGCACAACAAGAATTTTTTTAATTAAACTAAAGTGAGCAAACATGTAGACTCTTAACAGAGGATCACATCTTTCTTATATAAAATTAGCTGTGGAACTGTCAAGCTTTATAAGTCAAGGAGTAGTATTTTTCCAATAAGAAATCAGGTATTATCAAGAGATTTCTGAAAGGGCTCTTCATCTTTTGCACATAAATTAACTCTTGTATAACATTCACCACACAAAAAAATAACAATATAAATATGAAACCTTGAATTACTTCCAAGTTTCCAGAGAATCACAAAAACTATGGAACTTAAACTAAGCATTTTACCTGCATCCGGGTTACAACCAACCAAATGGGGTTTGTCAACAGCACATTTACTGATTTACACACCTACAGAAAGAAAGGATCAAGCATATATCATAATGTCACATGACATGAATAAGAAAGAGCAAAGAAAAATGCATTCTGAGTAGGAAGCAAGCCTGACAAACAGAAAGTGGGAAATTTCTAACATACAAAGAGACTTGGAAAGTAATGCTCACAGCAGGGCATTGGAAGATAAAAGTACAGAAGATATACTTGTGTATTAACCATATCATTGAAATTAATGGCCCCGCTATTGATTGGCTATCATGTCTACCATGAAACTCTGATGGCCAGGTGGTCTTAAAGGTAATAATAAACCATATCAAAGTTCAAAATTATAGAATAAATAAGAATCACTAACAATTAATGCGTATATACCCTGCCATAGCAGCCACAACAAGTGAGGAAAACATCCCAACTGATCCATCACCAATCCCTCTCCTCTTGCGTTCAAGGGCAGTTGCTTCAGCTTTGTTTCTGAACATTTGATAGAAAGAATAGTAAACACCCTGTACCATGAGAGAAGTGAGTTATAAGATAAATAAATAAATAAATAAAGAATAACTAAAGAGGATCATATAAATTTACACTCTCATTTACCTCAACTGAAAGCCAGTTTATGCAAGCCACAAGCATCGAACCTATTTTTCATCACCCAACTGTTTTGGAAAACAAAGCACTATGACTATATCAAATAAACTCAAGTTAGGGTAAAAACGAGAATGTTGTTCACAGTCTTTTCTATCTATAAGATATTTACCCTAAAAAAGAGTGAGAATTTCCAGGTCATTATCCTCACCTTATTTAACCTCAAATTTGAAACATTATAGGAAAAGCAAAGACAAGTTCCAAATATTAGATAAATTAGATATATACTGATCTATCCTTCTATTCACTGGGCTAATTCCTATTCTTCTAGCTAACCAAATGGAGATAATATTGATGTTAATATGAGCTACCTACAAGAAAGGAACAGGAAAAATATCATAAGCAGATTTCAACTCACAATAAATCGTAAAGGAAAATCTCACCTGGGATGGAGCTGTACCGACCAAAGATGGCATCAAGCCTCCAGACAAACGTTCCCATCCTACCTGTTTTACGACCTTTGAACAACACAACCTTTTAAATTCAAACGAACAAAACAGTTAACATATTCCGTTAAGCTAAGAACATTAAGTCAAACAGATATTTCCATTTTTAAGTTTTTCTAAACCATTATAGTGGAAAATTCAGATAATATGCTAAACAATAGTCAAAGCAAACATCAATAAAGACTTAAGGTGAGAACTGAAAATCTACTGCAATTATGATAACAATATGTAATTAACCAAAAGAAGAGGAAGAGGAAAGGAAAATAAACCTGGCACAATTGTTCAATGGTTCCAAGTTTCCTCTTCTCTTTCTTGAGATGTCGTTCTGTCTGTTGACGAGTATTCACCTGCAGATCAACAATCAGAAGAAAACCATCAATTCAATTCAGTTTCCTCAGAAAAACTAAACTGTAACTAGACTACCGTATCTGTATTTGTTTGCTTTCCGGGGAGACGGAATACCGTGTCTGCCCTTTTGGTGGCGCTTTTTCAGTTACTTGGAGTTGGACCGCGTGCTGTGCTTCATGGTGCCCTTAGCTTTTTACAAAGTTATTGGTTTAGTGCGTAAAAGTGTATTCAATGTTGAATAAGTCTTTTGAAAATTTTCACCTGCCCAAATCGCAGGTATTTCCTAAATACCATTGATTTGGTTTCTAGGGGACGTTTTAATAGTTTAAAATTTAAGTTTATATATTAAAAGTTTTAAATTTAAAATTTAAGATGACTAAAAAAATATTTAAGAAAGAGAGAGCTGCATATATCATCATTAAATGTATATAAAAAATTTAAGTGTTGTTTTGTAGAATACTATGGTATGAGGAGGAGGTATATACCTAACAAAATTAAGTGTAAATGACAGCAATTATGTTAATTTTATTTTTATCCTTTCATGCATAATTTAAAAATATTGAAAGATTTTTTAACATTCCATGGGTGGAAATGTTGCCAATTGCCAAAGCCCCACTATTGTAAAGTAAGTGTGAGAAGGTGGTTATGACTTCTTCATCAGTATTTACTATTTACCCCCAAAGAGTGATTAGGATCTATAAGTAAAATTAATAAATTTTAACATTCAAAGTGGGGGGTTCAAAATTAATCTATTTATAGGAGAATGTACATATTATCAATTGAGCTATTAGTTTTGAGTGCAATTAATCCCCTTTATATAAAACTTTTTCAAAGACAAGATAACCACTTAAAATAGGTTCTTCACTATTTGTGATTAAGTGTTACATATAAAAAATAAAAATAAAAAACAACTAAAGAAGTTAATTTTTTATGTGAAACATGCTTTTAAGGTCTTTTAGATGATGTTTAGTGATTAAGAACTTAAATTTTTTTTATATAAGGCATTAAGTTCAAATCTTTATATGAGTAAGGAGAGGTTTAAAGAAGAAAAAAAAGAGTTTTAAGAAGAAAAAAAAGAATTTTAAGAAATGAATAGTTAAGCTTTATTATATAATTTATTATTTGATGTATAAAAAAATACTTACATAATAATTATATGGTAATTATAAACTAAAAGGTTGCATTAATTCCATAAAAAAAAAAAAGAGTGAATCTCACATTTTGTAAGGCAAGATTTTTCTTATTAAATTCATGCAAAATTTATATTAAATTTAAAAAATATTAATAAAATAAAGATAACTAAAGAAGTTGGCAGGACAAGAGGATAAACGAAGCATGGGCAAATATACTCACGAGCATTCCAAATTAACTCTGGGTCAAATTAGTAGGGAAAAAAAAATGGAGTTAAATTCACTTTATTAACCTATAAAAAAAGATCAGTGGTTGAAATGTGAAAGAGAATCAAGTTGAAGGGCCAACTAACAGTGATATTCCTAATCAATTACCAGATCTTGGGTAATGTTATTACGAAAAATTTAATTATTAATGTCATATTTTTTTATTTTAATTAATTATTATACACTTTAATTCTTTAAAAATATATATATTTAAAAAAATGTGATATAAAAATATAATAAATAATTATATTAAAAAAATATGACATTTACCAATTAAATTAAAATGTGATAATAACCTCAACATTAGATCTTAATAATGGCTTATTTTCAAATATATATATAAGAACTTAACATTAAAAATTAAAAAACAATAATAAATGTTTATTAGTGCTGATGCGTCCCTTCACCCTAATTAGTAATTGGGCCATGGCCCATAAGGTTAGAAGAGTAATTTCATTATCCACCTCTTTCTCCTCTTTTCAAGGCGGTGACCCTCACTTTCATTTCTCCTCGGCCTTGTAGCATCTCTGTGTACGTTAGCTTCACATGGCAACCTTATCTCGACCCCCGCCGTCGAAGGCTCTCAACGTAGAATTAACGATCATCTCCGCCAAGCACATCAAGAACGTCAACTGGCGGAACGGCGACCTCAAACCCTACGCTGTCTTCTGGATCGATCCGGAACGCCGCCTCTCTACTCGCTCCGATGATTCCGGATCGACTCGGCCCGTCTGGAACGAGCGGTTCACGCTGCCCCTCACCGTCCCGCTCCACGATGCTGTACTCACCCTCGAGATCTTCCACTCCAAGCCTTCCGAGACTCCGAAACCCTTGGTCGCAACCCTCCGTGTGGAACTCAAGGACCTTCCTGACCCGGAAGATTTGACCCGGATCCGCACTTACCCCCTCCTCCGCCCCTCTGGCCGCCCCCAGGGAAAGATCCGTGTGAAACTCGCACTGAGGGAACGGCCGTTGCCACCACCGCCAGATTACCATTATGCCCCTACTTCTAGCTATTATTATGCCAATGCCCCTCCGCGATACTCCCCTTCTCCCTACGCTCCTCCTCCACCACCACCTCCTCCTTCCATGTCCCCTCCTCTGCCGCCTCCTGCAGTTCCATATAGCACGATTCCCGAAGGGTACTCTCCCTATTACTCGGGGCACTACTATGTGTCGCCGCCACCTCCATTGCCACCGCGGCCCTTTTACGAGCGATCTGGGACCTTCGGAGGGCCATCGGCGCCTGTGGATTACTCACCTTATGAGAAGCCCAGAAGTGGCTCGAAGATGGGGTTTGGGACTGGACTAGCTGTGGGTGGCCTGGCAGGGGCATTAGGTGGACTGGCACTGGAAGAGGGGTTGAAGTATGAAGAAGAGAAGATTGCTGACAGAGCTGAGCACGAAGTCACTTCCAGGGAGAAGGATGATTACAGCGACCATCTTTATGGTGATTACTGATTGCCTTATGGACTAGTCACGGCGGTATAGATACGTATGTAAATAATTGTGATTTGGTATTGAACAGTCTGTATCCTGCACTTAAAACTATGGAAATGTTTTATGCTGTTTCTGCTGAGGAATAAATGTTAGTATTGTGTTCTAGTCGGATGTTTGTCAAATGTTGATGTGTCGTGTGAATGGCTGAATTTGAGACTTCAGAGAGTATGTTTTGATGCTACTGATGAATTGAGTTAGAAAGCAAGCAATGTGATTGAACGCAAAAGTTTGAATCTATGTGTTTTAAGTTTCTTGTCTTGATTGATGATGCTTGAAAGTCCCCTTACCAGTTCTATTTTGGTCATTGATTGCTTTGCTTGCATTTACAAGATGATCATTTAGAACATTGTATTGATGTAAGTTTGGATAAGCCTTTAGTTCTGTAGAGCATATGTCGATGGCTTTAATTTTCATGGGGATTCAACTGAAATGCAAAACTTTTTAACTTTGAAGGGAGTTAATTTATATGCTTAAACTGTTTCTCAGGATGAAGATCATTTTCATTTAGAGAAAGTATGCTGCTTTAATCAAAAGGGATAATATTGCTTTCAGGGAGATTTTTACAGTTCTTTTTATAAATCTAAGTAGAAGAATCAGTTTCTGATGGTAAGGGGAAGGAGGGATCAGGGATGGTCTATGGTTATGGTTTATGTCAAGGATCATCCTCATTTAGCAATTTACACTCAGGAGTCATATTGTGCATTCTTTTGTGAAGTAGAATTACCAACTGGTGCCTGTAAAATTGAAAATAGGAGATTTTTAGACTTTCTCATTGTTGAAGTGATTGAATTGCCCGCGTGATTGATACTTTGATTGAAGATTGCCTGGCTGAGCCTTGTCTGATTTGCCTCCGGAATTCCTGCCTCTGCAGTCTGCATCTCTGTTTCTGCTGATGTGTGTATTACATAGTAGATTAGAAGTAAATACAGAAAGGAATGTGGTTCCGTATATTTCAGGACTCTACATTTTTATTCATGATACCGAAGGAAATCCTTGCTAGTGTGGGTTGAGATTCTGATGGTTTGCTACCTGGTTACTACTGGCCTAAAACTCATTAATAACAATGCTACTCCGCTAGTTAGAATACTCAGAATAGGGAAGGTGCCTGATTGATTGGTTAGAGAGTAATTTTATTAGGAAAATATTTAATGGAATGTTAGATGGTATAATATGAAAAGTTGATATGTTTTGTAATAAAGTTTTGTTATAATTTTATTGGATTGTTATTTTTTTTCTTAGTGTTTAATAAGAAATTGATATATGACAAAGTATGTACTCTTTTGTCCTATAATAGAAGATATTTTTTGATTTAGAATTTGTCCAGAATAATAATAGTCTTTTTTTCGTATTTTAAATGAGGCTCTTTTTTAACTTTAACTTTATTATTATTATTTCTACTTGAATTATCTATTATATTGTAATTTAAGTCTTTTTTTTATTTTTAGGAATAATGTAAGTAAAAATAAAAAATATCCTCAAATCCTTAATATATATAAAAATAAAATAAAATAAACATTTATTATTATAAAATAAAGAAGGTAGGAAAATTATTGACTCTCACATAAGAAAGTCTGGGAAAAACTTTTTCATTTAACGTAGAAATAAAGACTAAAAATAACATTTTCAACTTCTTTTTTATTGTATTATTAATGTCTGAAAATATATAAATGGTTCTAAAGAATATTTTTTTGATGAATAGTTCTAAAGAATATGAGTAAAGGGTAAGTGGGAAAACTCCCATTCCCAAGACCCAACCAAACGCCCCACAAAGGTTTGGCATTGCCTGCTAATTCGGACGTGCTCTATATATTCTCTTCTTTTCTCGCCTCCTGTTTAATCTGTTTGCAAATCTATCCAACTATCCCTTACCAAAATTTACATTGCTAGACCTTGGTAAATATTACTAGTATTCTGCACTTTACTTCCCTACATCAATGAAGCTACTGAAAAGTGAGTACAATCCTAATCAAAACCCCTCAGGTTCATTCCTGAATTGCTGTCGAATTACTAATTCCTTAGTCTTAAAAATCCCAATTTTTACCCATGAGTAGGTGAATGAGTTGGCACGAGACTCTTACAACTTAATTAAAGGTATTGGTTTCAAATCTTGAGAATGCAATTCCGTTAAAACTCGTGAGAGAGAGTTTTGTCACCAATTGGGTCCTACCTGATTTGAATCCGAATTAATCGGTGGCTTAGTGAGTTTTCGGATACCAGATGATTTATACCAAAAAAAAAAAAAAATCCCAATTTTTCCTTCTTCATCAATGCAAGTTATCATGAAGTCCTAACAAATCCTCACACGAACCCTGGTAGAGGATGCCCAACTTATTCGGGTTCCCAATAAACTCAATCAGTTCTCATTAATTGACATAGGCCTCACCCACTCCCCCATGGTGGCTATAGCGGGCACAGGCCATTCTAAGTTGGGCCCAGATTTGACTGTGCTGGTTAATGAACGTCATTTGATATTTGGATTTGCTAAATTCTCAAAAACTTGGGCTCGT
>BPVZ01000005.1:4321100-4335458 GCA_020521535.1 Rubroshorea leprosula
ATATATATATATATCAATTTCCTTTAATAGTATGAAACCGACTATACTCTTTTTTGCACTTAATCCTTTAAGTTAAGTGCCCTTCAATCACTTTGAGATGCTTTTTTTTTATCTTTGGATAGGTTCTAATCTGTCTTATCTTACCACAACATTGTTCAAAGAAAAAAAAAAACTATACTTTTCTTTAATTGTTCTGGCATATACGTGTGCAGTAAGTTGAGATGTGGAAGTAGAGCATATTTTATTCTTAGGCTGACTGAGGGATGGGTGGTTGATATGATGCAGGTGATATGAACAGACCATGTTCATGAATCGGATCATATCTTTTGTTGAAATGCCACAAAATGGAACCTAGCTAGCTAACCCTACGATTACAAAGCCTAATTATAAGGGTTTCAATATTTCACTTATCTTGTTGGAAACTTTTTTTTTTTTTTAATGGATGGATTGGGTGTTCTGTTGGAGGTGGACAATTAAAAGCCATTAATTCATACCCATTTCACAATCTTTCATTCCTCACCATCCATGGGAAATGGGGGATCGAAAGCAAAAAGAAAATCACTTTTATTCCCACTTGATGAACATTGAAATGAATTCTAGGGACTGTTCAATGGTTCCCTTACATTGAATTTAAAAACTCATCCATCTTGTCATTATTGATGATCATCATCTTCATCAAATTGCCATGTTTCTAAATAGTTTTAGATCGAAAAAGAAAGCTGGCAAGAAACTGGAAAAAGACAAAATTAATCTCCAAGAAAATATAAAAAGAAGAAAAGATCACGTTTCAGGGTAAAGATGATGTTTATATCATCTTGTAGATAAATTGATACTCGATGGCCGTATTTCAAAAGGAAGAACGTCTGTCGGGGAATCCATGCAGAGAGAGCTCGAAACTAAGGTGCATGAATATGACAACATCATTTAGAATCATCATTTAATTATTTTTGTTAGGCATTGTTCTTTATGGTAGGGTAGCTAGCTAGCGACAATTGACTTGTGTTAGGGTTACCCGAAACAGAGAATACTGAGAAATAATCAATTAATAAGGAAAGTTATTGATATATTTTTTAATTTAATATATTTATTAGCATTTATTAGTTTAATTATTAAATTTTATAAATACTTTTTTTATTTAAAATTAAATTTTAAAAAAAATAATTTTTTAATAAATATATCATAAAACATGTTGAAATAGATTATTTGTCAATAATTGTCTCAATTAATAAACATATATAATTAAATTGTAGGTACCAACCATGAATGATAAAAGGTTTCAACTTCCAAGAGATATTATTGTCTACTATCATTTTCATAATTAAGTACTTTTTTGACCGTATAGATAAGTAATTAGGTTTTGTAATTTTTTTTTTCAGCGGCAGCTTCTGGCTATTTGGTGTGTATATAATTATGTCTAGGATTCGTTATGTTTTGACGAAATGATGAAGAGATGGAATTGGTAATATATATAGTTGACAATTAATTGAATTTAGGTAAGAAATCTCCTTCCAGATGACCCATTAGTAGTTAATTAGTAATTAGAAAGGTATTGCTCAACTTAAGTGGATCTTGAGAGATAATTAATTAAAACGGTTGTTAGGAAACAGTTTGGGTGTGCCCAGTAGATTGAATAAATGTTTAAATACCTTTGTGTGGTTACTCAACAGCAAAACCCCACAGAATTCCCTCCAACTTTTTGAGTACATGGGACTTTACCCCTCACATTAAAATATGTGATTTTATACCCTTCTCATATTTGAGTTTATGATAATGAGGCAATATCTAACGTCGAGGAGCCACGTGTGGCATGTGTGCTGTTAATTTTCGTCAGACATAAACAAGTCAGTGACATGTGGGCCTTTTTTTACATGCTAGCAATCCAACTTGGATTGTCCATTAGCGAGAAAGATGTCACGAAACAATTTAATTGTGGGCTCCACTCTGATTGTGACTTATGAGTTAAAAAAAAAAAAAGAAAAGTCAAATGAGATTGCATCTACGACCGAAATTAAAGCCAAGGTCGGAGATGTTAGTAATAGTCTTGGATCTATGGCCTTGATGCTTGTCGAAAAACTAATCGACGATTATCTCTCTGAGATTGCATCAGATGCAAATCTCAACCTTGAGAAGTTCTACAATCTCACAATCTCTCTTCCGGATCAAGCCAAAGTCTACGATGACAGTCTCTACAAAGCCATTGATGTGTATCTCAAGGTAAAACGCAAAAGAATTTCTTAGAAAAAAATTAAAAAATAAGACTCGTCATATTCATGGACTTGATTTCGGTTTTGGCTATTTAATAGGTGCATTTGTTTTCTTATCTTTTCCTACATTTTCTCAGGAAACAAACAACATTCATTACAAAAATATCTAAACCCTTGAGCCTAATCAAATGCACAGATCCAAAAAAGTTATGATCTAAAAAAAATACCTCCGCATTCTTAGCTGAACGAGTTTGTCAATGGTGGAGTCCAAGGCGACGCGATCCTCCTTCTTGGCCAACAACTTAACCTCTTGAACCACATGAACACCCCATCCGCTCCTCAGATCCAGTGAGTACATATGCCTAATTACCTTGTTTATCAACTCTCTCTCATCCTCATCGGTAGATCCAATGTCCTCCAAGAACCGCTTCACTGCCAGCCTCTAGAGTTCCCATGCGTCAATCTCATGTGCCATAGCCCTCTATGACGCAATGAATAGGCAATTCCCATCTGGCAAAACCTCACCTCTATGTGACAGTCGAAACACAATCGTAGAGTGTGATCCTTGGGTTGCTTCCAAAGAACTCCCTTGGCATGGAGCTTCCATAGGTGCTGTCTCTGCTAGTCCTCGAGCCCAACCACATCATCCCACATTGCTGCTACTAACGAGTCATAAGTCAGATCCATGTATTGTTGACTTGTACACGTATGACATAAATTAACGATATAAGTGCTGCACGTGACTTTTAATGTTAAATATTGTCTCATTATCATAAATTCAAATATGAAAATGATATAAAATCACACATTATAATGTGAGGGGTAACGTCCCACGTATTCAAAAAGTTGAAGGGCATTTTGTGGGGTTTTGTTGTTGATCGACTTTATGTTTTTGTATTAAAATGTTTTTAAACTTTTTAGGTACCTCTTGGTTTCCTAATTCTCAAATTTAGTTTTTAAATGATTCCTCTATATCAACATAATTGGATGTTTCTAATTGACCTTTTGCAACACCTATTCATTCTATTAACGTTTTTCCTCTAATTTTTTAATCTTTTTACACATTAATAACTTAGATCAACTTCATTTTTAATATAAAGAATTGTTTTTTATTAAATTTAAGTGATATGAACAAAAAAGATATTAAAAAAGTTGGAGGAACATTTTAGAATAAAAACATAAAGTTGATGGACCATCAAGAACGTATTTAAACCTCTAAAAACAAGCTTGAAATTCTTTTTCATTACTTAGATCAACAACAAAATCCAAACTTGTATTCGTATCAAGTTACAAATAGCTTATGACCCATTATATAGCTGTGAATCAATAAAATATTCTTCTACTAATAAAAAAACAAGTTGCAAACAACTTGCACACAACTTTATTCTCTTATACACGCGTACCATCCTAAAAAAAGAAAAGAAAAGAAAAGAAAAGAAGCATCATTTAACACTAAGAGTCTGTTTGACAATTGCCATTTGCGTAATTAATTAGAAAAGAAAGTTAGTGAAGCCAATGAAAAATTCGATCGGTTTGACTTAAAACATTAACTTTTTTAACAAATAAATCGGTGCACAATAAAATTAGTTATAAAGAAAAAGATAATAAATTGTTTTTATTTATAATATAATTGATTATATTCACTTTAAAAGAAAGAAAGAAAAAAAAAGACTTTGAAAACAAATTTTCCAAAGAAAGTATGATTAGAATGTACTACGTTAATTTTCATCTGTAATCAATTATATTGTGTTTTGATTATCATGTCAAAAAAATTAATATTTTAAACCAACCTAATTGAATTTTTGACTAGCTTTCCAAATTCTTTTTTTCAGAAAGTAGTCAACCCGATATAGGTTCTAAATGGATTTTAAAAGATCATATAAAACAACAAATAAAAACTTAAATGCGGCCAAATCAATCTACCTTCCATGGTTCTTCAATAGTTCCATGAACCATAGGATGAATGCATGTCAAGGTTCAGTGCAACATCCAAGGGCCCTAACCACCGAGTCCAAGTACTGAGACAACATGGTCAACCTCTCCAAATTTCAATACAATAATAGTTCAGTTAAATCCAATGTTCTATCCAAAATCAACCAGAAGTATTATTTAATAATTCTTTTTGGCCGAAATTAACCAATAAATTAAAATTCAAATCTGGGTTGGTCTTGAACTGTCAGACATGTGGCTCTTGGGTCCTAGTACTTGGACACCCCCCAAGTCAAACAATTAATTAGGACACACGCTTAGCTAACTACTCCCTCTGTTCCGGAGTTTATTTTTTAATTAAAATTTTTATCTCTTAATTAATTTTTAATATTTTTCTAACTTATATTATTATAATACAAGTTAAAAATAAAATAAATATTTTTTATTTTAAATTATATTAAAAAAATAAAAATTGACATTTTATCTATCAACCACTTAATTAAATTTATATACTTAACAACGATATTAAAATTAATGTCAATTTTTATATTTTTTGTATATATATTTAAGACAAAAATATGCTTTTAATCTATAATCTAGAAAATTTGTAATTTTAATTATGAGATTGAGAAAAATCAAGACATAATGAAAAGACTAAATACTCTTAATAACAATTCAATGCACAGATGGAATAATGGCTTTTAAACGGTCAAGATATCATATTTTCACTTTTTTCTTTAATTATTTACTATATTATTAAAATTAAAAAAATTATTGTGTAATTTAAATTACATTAGATTACACAATATAAAATATTAGATAGGAGTGGACCCCTAATTTAGAGACTTTTTTGTATTCAATAGATCTTATTTTATAGTTTAATATAATCCAAATTGTAAAACATATAATCAAAATTTTCTCTTTATTTATATGTTCTTTTAAAAATAATATGACTACAAAATATAAATTATTCTCAAATTCTTAATATAAGAAAAAATTAAAAATAAGAAAAAATTAAAAAAAAAAACTATTAAGGGAGTTAAATTACTATTATTTTGTCAAGATACATACGAAATTTCATAATTTTAAAATAATAATTATAATGATTAGACTTTTTGTTCAGTATAGACATGTATTACTTATTCAATATCATTTTGTTGTGGTAATAATGCTTTATTGTCATATAAAAATTGTATATATTCATATTATATGTAATTTTTGTTACCACGTAATGATTAAAGATTAAAAAACCTAAACTTATTTTTTTGGTACATCTTATAATAATGAATTATACAAGAAGAGATAATTTTTTTTTTTCTAAATCCCTTCCCACTTAACTCAAAATTTGAATTTGAATCTACAACTTAGAATCTTAAACTATTAACTATTGAACCACTCTCTTTAAAAAGTAAAAAAAAAAAAAAACCTAAACTTATTATTAATAGAAGATTATACTAATTTTATTATCGCATGACTAATGATGCAAATTCGTGTGTATGTTACGTATCTAAGGGTGGTGTTATAGGATAATTTTTTTATACCACATTTTAATACAATTTTTATATGTCATTAAATGAATTGATACATTTAATATTACGAATCACACATAAATTAAAAAAATTAATCATTTAAATGATACGTTACGCTATACCAAAAAATAATACAAAAAAGTTATTACAAAATCATTTCTCCATGTCTAATTTATAACCAAGTTCAGGTGGCTACCCACACATGGAGAATGGGGTTGCTCCATGCAGTTAGGTAAGAGTGTAGCCGACAGGCTCGTGTCACGCTCAAACTCCTAACTCCAAGGGCGTGTATGTTACATGTATATATATAAATGAAAAATATTTTTTAGTATTAAATTTATATATTTAGAAATAATATTGAACTTGATTAATATAAATTCGAGTTGGGTTAAAAAAAATTTTCAATACTTATTTTTCCATTCACATGAGTTAAACTCAAAATTATTATTAAGAAAATATGAAATTCAACAAATTGTTAATTTTTTTAATGAAAATGTTACATGTATATTGGTTCTTGTACTACTTATTAGTAGTAATTAATTAATCAAGGGCGCCGACAAACCATAAATGGCGGTTTTAGAGATTCTCCCATAACTTAATAAACCGACCACATATTTCCATTATTGTAATCTAAAACAATAAGCTACAGACAGAAACAGTTAAGAAATCAGTGGATTCTAATAATTAAATAATGAGTTTATCGTTAATTAAATCAAAATACCACGAGACTGCATTAGAAGAATAGCAAAGAGTGGATTAAGATTCATGAAACCCGAGCTATCTCTGGATCCGGAGAATGACAGCCAACATCCAGAACGTAAATAGTCGGCGCGATTCTTATATATAATCCTAATCTACATAACATTTTTTTTTCTTTTTTTTTTGATTTGTCATTGAATCTTTCGGAAATGGAGCCTGTTTGAACTTCGAAGTAAACTCTTAGGACAGATGTATCAACATCACACTTGTACATTGTTTTAGCTAAGTTACAGCTTGATATTAATAGATCTATCTGCCATTTCTAGAAAAAAAATACAGATCAATTAATGATACCATGGACAAATTAATAAGGAGTTTTTTCTTTTCTTTTCTTATTTTAATTTATTATTTACGTATAACACACCACTTGAACTAAGATTAAAATAACACCTCTCTATATTTGATAATAATTAAGGTTTATCATTGAAAGAGAAATTACCACTAATTATATTAATTTGATAAATAATTGATAACATTTTTGGTTCTAGTTAGGAGTTTAAAAATTGCAACTCGTGAGGTTTACCAATGAAGGAGAGATTACCACTAATTATATTAATTTGATAAATAATGGATGGAATTTTTGTTTCTAATTAAGAGTTTAAAAATTGCAACTCGTGAAAAACATTACCGAATTTACTAGTAATGAATTAGGAGTAATTTTTTAAAAGTTATTAATTAATCAAGTAATTAATTAACAAGCTGCAACCTACAAACATTAATATTTTACTTAACAATATTTCACCATAGTCACCGTGCTTGATTTTGGATGACTTTGTTTAAACTTCCAACGGTCATGTCCTTGTCATAAAAAATATATATATGGAGTAAAAAATAAAAAATATGAATACTCAATTTTTTCCAAAAAAAAAAAAAATCGGTGTACTTGTTTTTACGTCGTGTCCTTGCTGAAAGAAGAAAAAAAAAGGGTGGTGTGGCCACCATGCCGAAACTTTTCCGGCAAATTTTTTTTTTTGCTTTTGCCATAAGTGATCATAATTTGATATTCTTAAGGCTGTTTTCCAAATCATTCCTCTTAAAATAATCATAATATTCTCTCAATATCAAAATAATAAAATTTTTTATTTTATTTTTAAATTAAATTAAAATTTTAAGTATAATTTTTAATTTTACTCATATTATTTTTTTAAAATATATACTAATAAGATGAATAATTTAAAATATATATAATGATAAAGTTAAAATAAGAAAAAAATTTGTTTTTCTTAAAATATAAAAATATAAATTTTAAATATTTTTTATTTTGAGATAAAAGAGTACACTAAATGCCTTTTAATTTTATTTTGAAATTAAAATTTTAAATATAATTTTTATTTTTATCTATATTCTACTTTAACAAAATAAAAAAGAATTAGAGTTAAATCACGATAGAATAGATAATTAAATAAAAGAGATAATTATAGAATACATAATTAAAGTTATGAGATAATAATAAGTTTAAATTAAGAAAAACATTTGTCTCTCTAAAGATATTAAAAATGAGTATTGTTTTGGGATACATTTTAAAGAAAAAAATCTACTAATATTATTTTGGGACGTAAATTAATAATGATAATAATTATTATAATTACTCTTTTTGTTTAAAATAATATATTTTTTATTTTTATCTCAAGATTAAGTATTTGAGAAAATTTTTTATTTTTATTTATTTTATCTTTAAGAAAAGATATAAAAATAAAGATAGTTTTTTTATGATATAATGGATAATTAAAATTAAGATATAACCATAAAATTAAAATATTAAAAAGTATTTCTCTCACTAAAAATATGAAATAATAATTATTATTATTCAAAAACAAATTTTAAATAAAAAAATATTTATTATTTTAGAAGAGAGTAAATAGTAGATAAGTGATGGGTCATGACTGTTAGTACGTGGTGTTTTAGACTTGGTTTGGGAGTACTATCATGTAGTTGTAGGCTATTTAATCTATTAATATCATAAGAATATATTAACAACCGTTTCGACTCAGTGAGATACTGACATTGAACTTTAGGTTATAATTATTCACTTCATGTGGATTGTACATTCGAACCTCATAGAAACCTTTTCCCCTGTCACTTAATTAAGTTGTAAAAAATTACAATATGTTTAAAATTATATATCATAAAAATATATAAAATATATTTAATATTTATTTTAATTAATAATTTATATATTTTTAAATTAATTAAAAAATTAAAACCTAAAGCAATTGAGAAATATTTCCAAATAAAATCTATCTTCAAGTTATTACTAGGGCAATCTATATCTTAAATGTATTAAATTAATATAATAGATGTATTTTTAAAATTATATAAAAAAATAATTAGTCCCAACATTCATAAAAGTGACTTGATACACTCTAACAATCCAAACTAAAAAAAAAAAAATAATAGTGATTGTACAATAATAAAATAAAAGTCTTATTATACTCTTACCCTTTTTTTTTCCCTAATCTCTTTCGGAAACAGAGACATGTTCTCTGAATTCAAGTGCAGTTATTGCAAATCAATTAATTTTCTCTTATATTATACCCTTCTACAGTAGTGTTATATTCCTAAAAAGAGTTTCATAGGTTTAGTGGTTATATCATGCTATCCTGCCTACTTTTTTAAACATCTAAAAATTTATATATTTATTCTTATAATAATATAATTTAGTTTAGTACGGCAAAATTAAAAATTTTATTTGACGTAAAGGTGAAAGCAATTCGGAGCGTTCTCCTCAACCTCGTTTTTTTTTTATTTTTTTTTGGGCTTGTCCTTTCTTCCAAGTTTCATCTCCTTCTTAATTAATTACTAAAAAAATACGTTTAAAAAAAAACCCCACTTTCTTTAGAATAATCAAAATTTGTGGATGAGAGTAAATTGGCCATGTCGAGAAATATAGAGATAAGATCGAAGTGTGTCCGAAATCTTACATAGACTGCTACATCAGACTGCACCGTCCTAAATGTAGGCCACGTCATCAGACTGACTCACCCCCCGGCCCCCACCCCACCCCAAAACTGCAAGTAAAACTCTATGTTCTTATTTATTATTTATTTTATTTTTGATAGCAATCCCTTGTATAGGATACCAGATATCAATCTCTTATATGGTAAATTTTTTTGTTTTTGAACATATATAGGGGGATAAGGTGATTTTTTAATTTGTTGGTGAAAATTAAATTTTTAATCAATTAAATTTAAATAATAAGATTTAAAGATAAATTATTAAACTAAAAAATTTGGTTCTTTGTATAGTAAGTTAACAAGTTAAAAAAAGAACAATATGGTTTAGATTGTATAAATAAATTATTAATTGAGAATCAATCATTTAACTTTTTATTTATTAATATGGTATTTTAAAATTAACTTTTATATATTTTAAAATTGATTTTTTTTAAAAAAAAAATTTTAAGATACATTTTATATTGATATGTTATATTTAAAAAAGTTAATTTTTTTTAAGTGTTAAATTCAAAGACTTGAATTTAAAATTATTTATATAATAGGTTAGATTTTTATTTAAAATTTATACTTAAAAAATTAAAAAAAATAAATAGATAGAATTTAGTTTAAATTCTCATTTGAGAATATCAAGTGTCTTGTAATCATTATAAATAAATAAATAAATAAAACGAGATGCTATTTGATCAGAAAAATAAAGTAGTAGTTAAATACCAACCAATGGTACCTTAATTAAGTACGTCTTAGTAATGAAGCTCAAAGCACTAAAATATCTTGTTTTCACACTTTTAATCTGAATATGTAATTTTTAATAGGCACCTCATGGTTTACAAAGATCTCAACTCTAAATTTTGATTAAGAGCATCAACAAAAGTTCGTAGACGTTACAAATTAAATAATAGAATCAAACTTCCATTAAAAAAAAAATGTGGACTCAAACTATATATGTAATATGATACTTTACAAAAGTTAAGAAAATTAAAATAAACAAATAAACAAATAATTTCAACTAATTGTGGTAATTAATATTGTTGCGATCCATAAATTAGTTAATAAAATCTTAATTTAATAGTCATACGTACTAACCGTATCATGATTGTGATATATTATAGATTTCAAATTTCAGGAGTATGTTTGGTGGATTATAGATTTTTGCAAATGTGATGTTTGAATGGAGATATATAGAAGTTTAAATTATAAATTTATATAAAATAATTATAAAATTTTTAAAATTTAATAAAATTACCAAATTTAAAAAGTTGAAAATTTTTTAGTTTTATAAAAATATTGCTTATTAGTTTAGACTCCAAAAATATTTTAACTTTAAAGATATTATTTTTTATGAATATTTTCAAAAATTAATCATTTAATTTATGTTTTATTTAAAAACGCTTCTTGGTACTTTAACTTTTTATTTGTATATCTTTTTATTATTTTAAAAATGAAGAAATATTAATTAAAATAAAAAAATTACATATCAGTTTTAACTCTAAAAATAAATTAAAGTTGTAATTAAATTACGTTATTTTATTTAATTAAAACCCAACTCAAAACTTAAAAATTTATCTTATTAAATTTTAATATTTAAATTTAAAAACTAATTATATTAAAATATATAATTGGTTTTCAAATTTAGATATCAACATTTGATAGAGTAGATTTATAAATTTTAAATTAAAATTTTAGTTTCCAAATATAAGTTAAGATTCCAATAGGCACTAATATCTTAAAATAAATAATATATTTAATATATTTTTAAGATATTAAAAGACAACAAAACAAACCACTCTTGTTACAGGTCAACACTCTCAAATTAAGCCATAATATTTTATTAATATACATTATGTATATTAATTTTAAGTTGATTTATCTATAATTATTTTATTCAAAAACTTTTATTTTTTAATATATATTTAACTGTAATAAATTTTTTATAAGATTAATGTGTATCAATCTTGACTTCCGAAATAATTAGAGTTTTAATATATATTTAAAAACTAAAATCTTAACTCAAAATTTATAGATCTAAATATCAATAAAATAAATTTTTAAATTTTAAATTGAGTTTTAATTAAATAGAATGACATAATTTAAAGTTAAAATTCTAATTTTTTATTGGAGTTGAAACTGATATTTTTTTTCTTTTTTTTTTATAATTAATAAACTAATTATATATATTTAACTAATCTAACAATTGACATAAATAACCTATATAATTAAAAAAACAAAATCTAACAATTAATTTTGAAAATATTTATTAAAAAATAATATTTTTAAAATTAAATTAAAATTTTAAAAAATAAATAAATACTCATACGCATTATTCTCTGGTTTTCTTAGCCAGTAAAACACATTATTCTCTGGTTTTCTTAGCCAGTAAAGCATACTTCATTTAGTTATGCTTTTTTATGGTAACTAATTCAGTTTTTTTTTTTTACCAAAAAAAAATTCAGTTTATATATATGATAATAATATTAAGAAAAAAAGTGCATATCAATTTTAACTCTTAAAATAAATTTTAATTTTAATTTTAAATTACATAATTTTATTTTTTAAAATTTAATTTAAAAATTAAAAATTTTTCTTAATTATGAATATTTAGATTTAAAATTTGATTATACTAAAATATACAATCAATTTTTAAATTTAAATATTAATATTTAATAAAGTAAAAATTTAAATTTTGAATTAAGATTTTAATTTTTAAGTATAAATTAAAATTTTAATTTATTTTAGAATCAAAATTAATACTTACTAATCTTTAGAATTGAGATTAAATTTTGTTCTTATGAGTATACTATTTTTGTTCCCATTAAGTAAAAAATTATGTAATGGTCAATGGTAACAGAGATACCATCATCCATATTTAACCAAATAAAAAAACATATCATATGTGGGAGCTGAGTACAAATAATGTATTAAAAAAATAAGAAAATAATGTTGCCACGTCATCGAGTGCATGAACCAAAATTCCGACGCCCCCTATAAATACGCGTCCCACTACTCCTTCCCCTGCCATCACACCCGACGCCTACGGAAGAGCAGAGGGTAAGAGATAGCAGAAGCTGCGAAAATGCCTTCCTCGCCGGAATCTTTCACCCTACCATCCAAAACTGTCATCGTCCCTGACCAGAAATCCACCATGGAAGACCTTAAGTTCTCCGTCTCCGACCTCCCCATGCTTTCCTGCCACTACATCCAAAAGGGTTGTCTCTTTACTCGCCCTTCTCTCCCAATTGACTCATTAATTCCCCTGCTCAAACGGGGCCTTTCCAGAACTCTTTCTTTCTTCCCTCCCCTCGCCGGCCGTCTCTGCACTGATGCCGACGGTTACATTTACATAACCTGCAACGACGCTGGAGTGGAATTTTACCATGCTAAGTACACCCAGTGGTTTATCCGAGACGTAATTAGCCCAATTCATACGCCGGAATTCGTTAAGGAATTTTTCCCCTTCGATAAGACAGTCAGTTATGAAGGACATTTTAAGCCCATTATGGCCGTTCAGGTCACGGAACTAGCCGACGGTGTCTTCATCGGATGCGCGGTGAACCACGCCGTCATTGATGGGACATCGCTCTGGAATTTCTTCAACAGTTTCGCTGAAGTTTGTAGAAAAATGGGTGCTGGCAATGACATCGAGAGAATCGCCAGGCAACCGAATTTTTCGAGGGATTCAGTTCTGGTATCCCCGGCTGTTCTCAGGCTACCGGAAGGCGGACCCAAGGTCACATTTGACGAGAACGCGCCGTTGAGCGAGAGAATCTTTAGTTTCAGCAGAGAAGCAATTCAGGAGCTGAAAGCCACAGTCAACGGCAAGAAATGGCTAGATAACAACGACGTTTTTGACGCCGTTGAAATTATGGGGAAGCAGAGTAACGACAAGTACAGCGACGGTAGCGGCAAAAGGATAGCGGGCATTCTCGAGAACTGGTTGTTTAAGACCACCGCCATTCCAAAGACCGAATCGGAGTCTAAGGCGGTGGAGATTTCGTCGTTTCAGTCGCTGTGCGCCCTCCTATGGCGGGCGGTGACACGTGCCAGGAAACTACCCGCATCGAAAACGACAACGTTTAGGATGGCAGTAAATGTACGCCCCAGGTTGAACCCGAAGCTGGATCCACTGTACTTTGGAAACGCGATTCAAAGCATTCCTGTTTACGCGTCAGCAGGTGACGTCACGTCACGTGACCTTCGGTGGTGCGCGGAGCAGCTGAACGAGGCCGTGAAGGCGTACGACGACGGTGCAGTTCGCCGCGTCATAGCCGACTGGGAGAAGAACCCACGGTGTTTCCCGCTGGGGAACTTCGACGGTGCAATTCTCACGATGGGCAGCTCCCCGAGATTCCCGATGTACGACAACGATTTCGGATGGGGGAGGCCCCTGGCGGTGAGGAGCGGAGGGGCGAATAAATTTGACGGCAAGATCTCGGCGTTTCCTGGGAGGGAAGGAAACGGGAGCGTTGATCTGGAGGTGCTTTTGACGCCGGAAACGATGGCTGGAATCGAGTCGGATTCCGAGTTCATGCGCTATGTCACAAGTTAAGAGTCCAACTATGCGTGTCGTCAAGACGGTTAATGCGTAATGGTTTTTGTTGGCCGTATGATAAATGTCGGGATTGTGGGGTCGGACGGGTAACGGTAATGATGAGACCTGGGATAAGGGCTTGGGTGGGTAGGGTTGTTCTGTATTTTATTTTATGGATTAAGCTCGTTTATTTTGCCGTTGAATTTAATACAGTCACTAAGGAAAAAAAAAAAATTCAAGACGAAACAATTGGAATTGGAAAAAACTAGAACGTAATTATAATTAAAATGTGAGGATTAAAAAATAACAAGATTTAAATATCTTTAATGAATTAAAATGTTAAAGAAATTTATTAAAGATATTTAAATACTTTTATATTGTAAATAATTATAACATTATTTTAGTTATAATCTTATATAAAATTATAAATTTATAATCATGATATAATATTAAATTAA
>BPVZ01000005.1:4358286-4377502 GCA_020521535.1 Rubroshorea leprosula
ACATACAAAGATCATGATTATGGTGTTGTTGCCTTATTATTAATAAAGTTTTCCTACCAACTGGTCTGAGGTCCAATGGTTGGTCTCCAAACCTTAGGGTTTGGGTGAGGCGGAGGTTAAGGCTTTGAGCTCTGTCATCGTCGTGAATTCCACCAACTTCCGACCTAATGGTCGCATGCCTTATACGAGGGGTTGGAATGTTCACCACTTTAGAAAATATCAGCTGTTAACAAACTAACTTTATTAACTTCCTAACCATTACCCTTGTCAAAAAAATAATAATAAAAAAAAAATAAAGTTTTCCTGAGTTGACATAAAAAAATACACTAAGGGCATTTAAATAAAAAAAATTTTATCTTTCTCAAATAAACCCTTTAAAATTAATCATTCATTTTTAAATTTTAATAATTATATTCAATTAATCAAAATTCAACTTTAGCTACTCGAAAATTCCTCCTCTCTTATTATTCTCCATGTTCAAAAAAAAAAAAAAAGCCTTTGCCCAACAAAAAAGGTTCATCATTTTTAAAAAGTTAGACTTGCCGTACGCCTATATATAGAGCTCAACCCATTGAGAGATCATGTCTTCATAATTTGAAGGAAAGAACCGAGAAAAAAATAGCCTTTGCAAATAAAATAGAAGAGAACAGGGGAAAGCCTTCATGGAGTTGAAACAAGTTCTGAGCATGACCAAAGTAGATGCAGAAAAAAGCTACCTTAAGGCTTCATTATCTTCGGTCTTAATTATTATCTATTCTTTGTTTCTTTAATTTTCTTCCTTTCTTCTTTCCATTCAGCAATCTGTTCAGTTTATTCTAAAAATGTCATCTTTGAATTTTGCAGAAAAAGTTTGCGTCAATGACCATCCTTCAATCGA
Source organism: Rubroshorea leprosula (assembly GCA_020521535.1). Lineage (NCBI taxonomy): Eukaryota > Viridiplantae > Streptophyta > Magnoliopsida > Malvales > Dipterocarpaceae > Rubroshorea > Rubroshorea leprosula. Next base: position 4,359,164 of record BPVZ01000005.1, read on the forward strand.
CAGAGTTGCTCAATCTCTCCTCCAAACTCATAATATTTTCCCTTGTGAGGTTCTCAAGATGGCTGATTTGGCTTTGCTCTACCGATCCAAACACATTTCTGATGATGTCGACGATGTTGCAGAGCATAGCTAACAAGTGCAGTGAACTCAAAATCCAAATACCAGAAATCCAATTTACTTTTGTTAGAAAATAGAAAAGAAGAATAATTTGAAGAAAGGTTTATTGCTTTCTTGAATCATACTGTATGTACAATAACCTATATATAGGTGTTTATAAAAAGAATATTTTAAGGTATAAAATATCCAAAAGAGAATATTTTAAAGTATAAAGTATTTATAATAATTCTAAATATAATTGTATTCACATCTTAACATCCCCCCTCAAACTCAAGGTGGTTGTGATTAAACCAACTTGAGTTTGGAACGAAAAGTACGAAAGCGTCTAGGAAAATGAGCCTTGGTAAAGAAATCTACTGGTTGATCAGTGGAGCTAATGAAAACCAAATAAACAGTTTTTTGTGCAACATGATGGCGAATAAAGTGACAATCAACCTCAATGTGTTTAGTACGTTCATGAAAGACATCATTATGAGCAATCTGCATAGCACTTTGATTATCACAATATAAATCAATAGAAGAAGGTTGAGGAATGCCCATATCTTCAAGAAGCCACCGCAATGAAAGAAGTTCTGATGTGGTATCCCCGAGAGCTTTATACTTAGCTTCAATACTAAAGCGAGATGGAATAGCTTGTTTCTTACTCCACCAAGAGATAAGAGAATTACCAAGGAAAAGACAGTAACCAGTGGTAGATCTACGATCAGAAGGATCACCAGCCCAATTAGCATCAAAGTAAGTGCGAAGCACAAGGGAGGAGTTGGCAGAAAAATGGAGTCCATGAAATAATGTTCCCTTAACATAGCGAATAATGCGAAGTACTGCTGCATAATGAGTGGAGTGAGGAGCAACTATAAATTGACTAACAATGTGAACTACATATGCTATATCATGGCATGTTGTAGTAAGATAAACCAGACTATCAACCAATTGTCGATAGCGAGTAGGATCAGAAAGTGGAGAGCCATCCATAGGTGTAAGCTTGACATTAGGTTCAAGAGGTGTAGAAACACTCTTACCATCATTGAGTTCAGCTTTAGAAACAAGATCGGAGGCATATTTTACTTGAGAAAGCAGGTAGCCATCATCTGAAGAGGTCACTTCAAGTCCCAAAAAATAGCTCAGAACACCAAGATCTTTCATCTCAAATTTCTGATTGAGAGATTGTTTTAATTCCTTAACACTTGTGACATCATCTCCAGTAATAATCATGTCATCAACATAAAGAAGTAAAAGAACCATACCCCGAGCAGTCTTACGAATGAACAAAGCTGTATCATGTGGATTGGAGGTAAAACCAAACTCACTCACAATAGCACTAAACTTCGCATACCAGGCTCGAGGGGATTGCTTCAACCCATATAATGGACGTTGCAATCAGCATACCTTGTTTGGAGGATGGTTGAGCCCAGGAGGTGGTTTCATATAAACTTCTTCTTCTAGGTCACCATTAAGAAAAGCATTTTTCACATCCATCTGAAACAATTTCCATCTCCGCATAGCAGCGATAGCAAGCAAACTGCGCATAGATGTAAGACGAGCAACTGGAGCAAATGTCTCCTCATAGTCGATTCCATACTCCTGTATAAAACCCTTGGCAACCAAGCGTGCCTTATAACACTCCACAGAACCATCAGATCGTGTTTTGATCTTGCACACCCATTTACAGCCTATTAGAGATTTTTTAACAAGGAGATCAATTAAATCCCATGTACGAGTGTTCTCAAGAGCTTGTAATTCATCTTGCATAGCTTGTTGCTAAAGAGGATTAGAAGAGGCCTCTTGATAGGATTGAGGCTCATGTAATGAAGTAATAGTAGGAAAACAATGATAATCACGAAGGTAGTTGGGAGGGTTTCTTACTCGAGCAAGATGACTCGAGGATGGGACAATAAGCTCATTTGTAGAATCAACAGGTGATACAGACAAGGAAGTAGAAGAAGGCTCAAAATTATCTAATGTATTACCAGCAAGCAAATCATCTTCTACAGAACTAGTTGAAGCATGTGGTGAGACATTGTAGAGCTCATTAGATGTACCTGCATTAGAATCACTAGGAAATGGCTCAATAGAAGGATTACTAAAAAATGGAGGTTAATGAGAGGATGACACTTTGAAGTTTGACAATGATGAGAACATAGTGTGTTCCCAAAAGACAACATGATGTGAAACTCGGAGTTTTTGTGACACAGGATCCCAACAGCGATATCCTTTTTGTGTAATCCCATAACCCAAAAAACAACATAGTCAAGCTCTAGGTTCTAACTTGTTATGTTCATGAGGTGGAAGAAGAACAAAACATGCACAACCAAAAACCTTAAGAATATTATAAGCAAGAAGAATACCATGTAGACACTCGTATGGAGACTAGTTATTAAAGACTGATGATGGAATGCGATTAATAAGATAAATAGCTATAAGAGCAGCTTCATCCCAAAATCGCTCTAAACAAGAAGATGAAATGAGCAGAACACGAACGAAATCAAGGATGTGTCTGTGTTTGCGTTCGACTCGCCCATTTTGTTCTGAAGTTTAAAGACAAGATTATTGTGGCAGTATACCTTGTTCTTTCAAAAAGGATTGAAGTTTAGTACCAAGATATTCAATAGCATTGTCAATTCCCAAAACTTTGATAGTTTTAGAAAACTGAGTTTTAACCATGGTAGCAAAATCCATATAAATTTGTGATAATTTAGAGTGACTTTTCATGATATATATCCAGGTAAAACGAGTATGATCATCAATAAATAACACAAAGTACCTAGAACCCCCATGGTGGGTGTAGGAGATGGACCCCAAACATAAAAATGCACGAGATCAAAAGGAGCAGTAGAATGTGAATGACTACTCGAAAAAGATAAAGTTGGTTGCACAAATATGCAGATTGACATGACACACAATGCACAGATTCATTCGGAACTGATCCTAATAAACCACGAGAGATAAGTGGATGAAGTTTACCAACTGAGGTATGTCCGAGTTGTGAGTGCCACAAATGGAAAAGAGAAATGTTAGTAGTAGCATAGGCTTGGAAGATTTGTTGATATGGAATTTGCAAAGACTCTAATTCAACAGCACAAAGCAGAGTTTGGATGAATCGATCATTTGAAAATGATGGTGTATCCATTTTATTATCAAGAATATGCAAATAGTTGAGCTCAAACAAACGCCCCACCTTGTGACCAGTTCCAAGAAGTTGTCCTATCCGTGGGTCCTGTACACGACAACCATGAGCAAAAAACGTTACTTCAAGACCAAGATCACATAATTGACCAACAAATAGAAGATTATAACTAAGTTTTGGAACTAAAAGAGCATTTGGTAAAGTCAATGACTTTGTAGAAACATTACCAATGTGACTAACATTCATAGGAGAACCATCAGTAGAATAAATATTAGGAAAAGAATTATTAGGTGACATTGAAGAGAAATGAACAATAATTGAAGATATATGGTTACAACAACCAGAATTAAAATACCAAGGTTTGGTACCCGGAGCAGTAGATAAGGCAGTAGGAGCATTAAAAAGATTTAATATCACCTGTTTTAGGGATTAAAGGTTGACATTAGGTTGTTTTATCACTTTTTTTGGCAACCATAGTAGTAGCATGATAACTTACAATCCTTTCAAAACTCGCCATAGAATTAGTAAACTCACAATACTGAAAAACTCTAAAAATATGAAGAAATAGATGCCAAAATCGAAATAACAAACCAATAAAATACCTTAGAAAGGACCTGAAAATCGAGAATAAACAATCCAATCTATAGGAGAAAAGATCCCAACAACAAAGTTTCAGATTTGGAATGGAATTGAAAGTCCAACTTCAAAAAACACAACAGCGATGATAAGAGAAAAGAACTAGAAGCTTATAGCTCTAATATCATGTTAGAAAATAGAAAAGAAGAATAATTTGAAGAAAGGTTAATTGCTTTCTTGAATCATATTGTATGTACAATAACCTATATATAGATTTTACAAAAAGAATACTCAAAAGTATAAAGTATACAAAGATAATATTTTAAAGTATAAAGTATTTACAATAATTCTAAATATAATTGTGTTCATATCTTAACAACTTGAACGATCTCCCCAGTAATGATTTCAACACACTAATCAAAGGTCTCTGTGTTTTTCATCAACAATACGACGACCAGTACTCTTGCTTTTTTGCGACCATACCCGGTTCATTTCATGGCCAACTTTTTCCTCGAAACACCTTGCATGTTGTTCATTGTTGTTCCGGGGCTCATTGGCTTTCCAGGGTCCCGAGAATTGTAATAGAAAACCTCTAGATAAGGGAAAGATTTACATAACTAAAACGGGACCTTTTGAAGTAAGCAAAGCATATCTTTAGCAATTTCAAGAAGACTTCTTCTTGTTCTTGAAATCTAGGTCGCTAGAATTGGAACCTGAGGGCCTACTGCTTCTAGTAATCGACGGCCAGGAAGTGGAGGATCCCACTTGTAGAAACGGCTGCTACATATGGGAAATTTTATCTAAGGCCATGGCCGGAGTTGGTTAAAAAGGGACTGATTGACGAAGAGAACTAGACAATTTCAACGTGCCATACTACATTCCATGGCAAGAGGAAAGCTCCGGTATTGGTGGAGAAGGAGGGGTCAATTACGACCGAATACCTAGAAACAGTTCCAGTGGAGGTTGGAGGCACGAGTGTATGGTCAATACCACAACAGAAGATGAAGAATCTCAGGGCCATCTCGGAGCCGTTCGTTTCAAGACAGTTTGGAGAAGACCTAATACACGAGCTATATGAAAAGGCTGAAGAGATTCATGTTGCGAATTATGAGCTAGGGACAGAACTAACGTATATCACAACTCACAAGCATTGTTTTTGTGCTGGGGGAGAAAATAATCTAAATCGTCAGTGTCGTAAACTTCTAGTAATTTTCTTCTGCCATGAAAGCAATTGTTGTGAAACCCACATTAGTTTCTTTTCTGGGAATTCAAATTAGATATAAGAAAAAATTATCTCATTAATTAATTAATTAAGTTAAACAAATAACTATAAATTTAACTGTTGTTATCATATAATATTAACTTTTTGTTATCATCAACAATTAAATTTAAAATAATTTATCTAAGTCAATTAGTTAATGGAGTGTGTCTTCATATTTAATTTGAGGGTAAATATAATAGTTTCCGACCCCATGCTTGAAGGGCATATTTGAAGTTTCGGCCTTTCTTTTCCTATGAAAGACACTTCTCTGTCTCAGTGGGATAGGATGTCCTGGTTGGCTATGTGGTCAAATAATTTCAAATGCTGGTCACCTTTGTTCGTTTAATTATGTTGATTTTAGGACCGTTTGCAAAGCTACGGCTCTACAGATATAATGTTAACTTTGTACAATCATTTTATATAGGATATCACATGAATGAATGAATATTAATTTACAAGTCTAAATAAATTAGTAAAATTAATTATAAAATGTTTTTATATAAGCTATTACAAAAAATAAAAATAAAATTATTTTACTATTTAAATTATTTGGAATTATAAAATATTTGACCTTTTAATGAGAGATAAGCCCCTACTATTAGGTTTATCTTCTCATCTAAAAGTCTTTATTTTTAAAACTGGATATAATTTAAATTATAAGACAACAAACTTAAAAAACAAATTATACATTTATTATTATTTATGTATGACTATTGCTAACTTGAACTAGTTCATCTTAACTATCAAAATTAAGACTCAAGATAGGGGAAGGGAGAGGTGTCAAATTCTGGTGGGATACATGGTGTGGGGAGGAGTGTTTAGCTAACAAATTTCCTAGACTATATCTATTGTCAACAGGGAAAGAAAAAGAATGTCATGAAATGGGTAATGAGGATCGAACCTTATGGAAATGGAATTTATCTTGGAGACGAAATTTGCTTGAATGGGAAGAAGAAGCAGTCCGAGAGCTCCAAGGGATGATTGAAGGAGTGAAGATCACACCAGGTTGCCCAAACAGATGGGAATGGAGCCACAGCACGGAAGGCCAATACTCGACAAAAATAGCTTACCAAAAGCTATCAATGCCAAGGAAGAACCTAGAGGAAGAAAAAATTTTTAAAAGGGTTTGGAACCCTATCGTCCCTACCAAAGTGGCGGCACTTAACTGGAAAACACTGCTGGACAGAATCCCTTCTAAGTTAAATCTGATCAAAAGGGGTATTATCAAAGACATGGCAGAAGGAAATTGTGTCTTATGCAATGAAGAGATTGAGGATGCTGACCACCTGTTTTTAAAATGCAAAGTAGCTAGAGGCCTGTGGCAAGCATGCGCAAACTGGTGGGGAACAAATTTTACACTTCACAGAGATTGCTGGACGACATTTCAACATTTTGGGACATGGACTACAAAACCATGCATTTCAGAAGGGTGGGACTGCATATGGAATACAGTGATATGGACTATTTGGATGGCACGAAATGGAAAGGTCTTTCGTGAGTCAAAGGTAAACACAAGTAATCTTTTTGAGCTTATTCAATTGAGATCTTTTGATTGGGTTAAAACAAGGAAAGCTAGGTGTTATTTCAGTCTTTCAGATTGGATGATTGATCCTACTGCTTGTCTTTTAGTAAACTGTAGACGAAAGTAGTATTGACCCGAAAGATAGGATTAACATTGGAAGGCTGATCCTTGTAATTGTAGCAAGGGTTTGAGTACCCCTTGTACTCAGTATTTTCATCAATGGATATATCATTTGCTGTTCAAAAAAAAAAAAAAACTATCAAAATTAAGGGTCTTTGGTCAGTAGGACCTTTTCTTTCTAAACGTTTTCAAACTTTTTTCTCTTTTAATGACACTATAATAAAATAAAAGAAAAATTAATATTTTAGATATTTATTTTTTAAAATAATTTGTAACTTATAAAATTTTTAAAAATTTTTTTTTAACTCTTTTATATTAGAGTCATTTAATAATTTTTATTAATTTTTTATATATTAATTTATTATCAAATATAATAAAATTAATAATTTAATAAAATTTTAACAAAATTTTATCATAATATTTAATAATTTTTTATATAAAACTTTCGCAACTATTTTTTTTTCATAAAAACGTTTTTTAATAAAGTATTCCTATAACTAAAGAGGGCCTCGGAGTGGCATGTGGCAGGCGGCATAAACTACTTTTCAATAGCTTTTGTCGTTTGTTTCACATTTTTTATAAAAAGATTTTATAAGAGATTATTATTAGTTAATTCAATTTATACTCAATTATAAAATAAAAATAATTATAAATAAATTTTTACATGAAAAGCGTCTAATAGATAATAATATATTGTGATTGTAGTAAGATTATAATATTGTGTTATATTATAATTATATATTATTTTTAAAGATTTTTTACATGCCTCAATTTGAACCACAAAAGTTTTGAAGTGATGGAAATTTTTACATGAAAAGCGTCTAATAGATAATAATATATTGTGATTGTAGTAAGATTATAATATTGTGTTATATTATAATTATATATTATTTTTGAAGATTTTTTACATGTCTCAATTTGAACCACAAAAGTTTTGAAGTGATGGAATCTTGTACGAGAAAATTGAGTGGTCTAGCACGAGAAAATTGAGTGGCCACTCTGGGTGAGAATGAATTGTTTTTGACTGGGTTAAGAGGATAATTGGTTTCCAAATAAAAAATTTTGAGTGGCTAAAACTGAAGCACGCCAAGCCTCTATTCCTAATTTTAAGAGTAAGATTTCTTTATAAATAAGTATTAATTTATAAATTGAATTTATTTACAGTTTAAAATATAAAATTAGTATTAAAAAATTAAATTTATTAAATGTAATAAATTAATATAAGAGTTGTATTTTTAAAATTACTTAGAAAGAAATTAATTTTGAAAAACATGAAAAATTAGTCTTGAAATATTACTTTAATAGAATTTTTTTTCAAAGAAAAAAGACAAAAAAAAAAAAAAAAATCTATCCCTAACCGCAGACCATGAGAAAAATAAAATGGTACTATAAATTATCGAGTGTAAACGCCATTTTCTTCAGGATTCAGGCGCAACACTCAGAACAACGAAGGAAATGGAGTTGAAAGATGCGCTTTCCATGAAGAAAGGAGATGGAGAAAACAGCTATGTTAAGCATTCATTATACACGGTTTGATTGTAATCTCTCCCCAAATCTATTCGTTCATTCTGTTTCTGTTGTTTTAATTTATAAACAATCTTTGAATGCAGCAAAAGGTTGCCGCTTTAACCATGCCTCTAGTTGACACAGTGACTCAATCTCTGTTCAAAAGCCCTGATCTTTTCCCTTGTCAGGTTCTTAATATAGCAGATTTGGGTTGTGCTGCCGGTCCAAACACATTTCTGGTAATGTCTACAGTGTTACAGAGCATCGCAAACAAGACCGATGAACTCAAATTGAAGACACCGGAAATCCAATTTTACTTGAACGATCTTCCAGCCAATGATTTCAATACACTCTTCAAGGGTATCTCTGTTTTCCGTCAACAATATGAGGGTCAGTTCTCTTGCTTTTTCACTGCAGTGCCCGGCTCCTTCCACGGCCGGCTTTTTCCCCGGCACAGCTTGCATCTTGTTCATTCATGTTACAGCGTACATTGGCTCTCCAAGGCCCCCAGAATTGTATCTGAGGAAGGGTTTCCGTTGAACAGAGGTAATCTTTATATATCTAAAACAAGCCCCTCTGTTGTGAGGGAAGCATACCTGTCCCACTTTCAAGAAGATTTCTCCTGTTTCTTAAAATCCAGGTCGCCGGAGTTGGTTCCCGGCGGTCTCATGCTTCTGATACTCCGTGGACGGGAGTCGGAAGATCCTTTCTGTAAACATAGTTGCTACATAATGGGACTTTTATCTGAGGCCATAGCTGAATTGGCTAAACAGGGACTGATTAAGGAAGAGAAATTAGACGATTTTAATGTACCCTACTACACACCGTGGCAAGAGGAAGTTCGTGAAGTGGTGGAGAAAGAGGGGTCTTTCACGACGGTTTATTTGGAGACGGCGACGATCGAGACTGGAGGCAAGAATGTGTTTCCAAGTCCAGAAGTGCGAGCTAAAGCGATTAGGGCCTTCACAGAACCGATGATGTCACAGCAATTTGGAGCAGAGGTAATGGATAAGTTATACAGCAAGATTGAACAGATGGTAGTCGAAGATTTTAAGGACGGAAGAGAATCAAAAAAGGGTATTAGCGTTGTTGTTGCGCTGAGAAAGAAAAAATGCATGTTATGAAATTAAGGGCTGTGCCTGTGACTCTTACACTACTAAGAAAGCTTAAATCATGCGAAAAAGAGTGTAATTGCTCTGATTTCTATTTGTACATGGTGAACAACATAAGTAGTCTAAATTTGAATTGCATGATGTGTAAATGAATAAGTTAAGCAACGAGAGAAGTTTATTTTTTATTTTATTATGGAACTTAATTATAAAAAATTTTTATTTGAATGTGTATTTTATAAATTCCAATTAATTTTTGGATACATAAGGTATTACAAAAATTTAAATCCTAACTATTATAAAATTTTAATTTAATGATTTTTATCAACTCTAAGTTAAACTCTTTGTGAACTTTATGATCATGAAAAGTAGGTTTGATTTAGGAGAAATAAAGAAAAAGAGAAAAAAAGGAGAAAGATGAATCTTTTGATCAATTCATCTATCCCTTTCATTTCTCTTAAATTAAAGATATACCTAATGCACTTTCATTAAGTAGCATTTCATATATAAAAATTGCCAATTTGACTTCTTTTTTTTAATTTAACAGTGTGAATAAAATCATAATAATATAAACATATTTTCCTAGATCAATAGTCGAAAAAAAAAAAGTAAAAATATTTATTAAAACATTTAAATATTATGAATGAATCCCTTTTTCTGTGTGTCATCAACTGGAAAATCTGCAACCTGGTGGGGGTAATTATATTACAATTATTTAGTATCTACTATAAGAGGAAGAGGAGACGACAAACCAAAGACTAGAACTGCATCTAAGCCAACTGGTTAGGCCAGAGTGTTGGGATAAAAAAAAAAAATGCGAATATGATAAGAATGTTAAAGTTAGCACTTTTGAATTATATAATTGATTGGATTTAGTAGCTACTACTTGTTACTTCGGGAGTGGTTAGATTGTCACACTTTCATAGAGATAAAGTAGATAGAAAAAGGACATTTTAGCTTAAGCAATTATATGATTTAGGACTTAATTGAAGACAAGGAGTGGGTTTTGGTCGGTTTTATTTTTGAAAATGACATTTTACAAGCCATCAAGGATACACATCATATATTGCATTGCCCACCAAATTAAGATAGGACCGTTGAAAATAATTGATAATTCTCTTTTTTTTTTTAAGTAATAATAATAATAAAGAAGGTTCTTGATGAAGGCAGAAGCATAATAGATAGGGACATTTCACATTCTTTACATACAGATACACAGGGACATTCCAAACAAAGAAAAAGGAAGAACGACATCAGACGGCCACCGATAAAGCATCATAAATCATCACATGATCATCATCCTTTACTTGGATCTGAAAGGAATGGCTCTGATCACCACTTGGTGGTATAGTGCTGCAAGTGCTGCTCCAATGAAAGGTCCAACCCAGAAAATCCACTGCAAAATAAACTAAATTAATAAACTCACCTAAAAAGATTAATTAAAACAAGTACTTCAGTTAATTAGTTGTTATTGGGGCTTACATGATCATCCCAAGCCTTGTCTCGGTTGAAAATGATTGCAGCACCCAGACTCCTTGCTGGGTTGATGCCCGTTCCGGTGATCGGGATGGTGGCCAAGTGTACCAAGAACACCGCGAACCCGATTGGAAGAGGAGCCAAAATCTGGCCGGAATTTAAAGCACCGCACCGGATAGTTAGTATTTGTTTGGGGTAATTAAGATAATTAATTAATCAGGGAAAAGAAACTAGGGTGCATACAGGGACGTGAGAGTCTCTAGCACTTCGCTTGGCATCAGTGGCGGAGAAGACGGTGTAGACAAGAACAAAGGTGCCGATAATCTCAGCACCAAGACCGTCGCCCTTAGTGTAGCCAGGGTTTACGAAGTTGGCTCCGCCTTTGTTAGACTCGTAACGGGGGTTCCCCATGAATCCCTTCACCACACCAGCACCGCATATGGCGCCGAGGCACTGCATCACCATGTAAAAAAGGGCCCTTGTCAAGGACAACTTCCTAGCCAAGAACAGTCCAAACGTCACCGCTGGATTAATATGACCACCTGTTACATATATCACCCACCATCATAATCAGAATTTACTCAAAATTTTTCAACTTTTAAGCTCTGTTAATTAATTGGATCATCCGCTTGAAGAAAAAGGAGAAATTACCAGAGATACCGGCCGTACAGTAGACAAGGGCGAAGATCATACCACCAAAGGCCCAGGCGATCCCCTGAATTCCTACGCTTTGGCACTTAGTCTGTGCCGTGACCACACCCATAACCGTCAAAATAGTGATGTACAAGAAAAGGAAAGTAGCTACGAACTCTGCGATCCCAGCTCTGTAAAAGGACCAAGATGTCAGCTCATCGGGCTCGAACAGCGGTGCTGGTGGTGGCTCCGTGTAATCCTTCCCACCTTCATCTTGGCTCTGCGCCGCCGTACCAATCGGTTGCCTCTCCGGGAACTTGTTGGCTCCCAATCTTACATCTTCTTCCTTGTCCTCCATCTCTTTCTGCTTTCCTGCTATGCTCAGCACTGAACACTGATTTCTGGAATTAGTGGGGTGTATATGTTCTTTGATGGGGTTTCTTATAGCCTAGTCGGTATATGGTGTGGGCCTGCTGTGATGTGTTTAATTGAATTTAATTACTCATCCTGTGACCGACCCATCATTTCGTGTGGTTTAATTTGGTATCTGAGTTCTAATGGTTTAGCTTAAAGTCTTTAAACGTTTAAATTTATTGGTCGAGACTGAGATTTTAAGGTTCACCTATGTTTTCAAAATCTCATTCCCCTTTCCTACTAATTGTACACTGTTTTAAAAAAAATCATTTTCGCGTTGTTTTCTCTGCAATAGTTCTCGTAGAATAACTTACCACTATAACATGCTCATTTTCCTTTGGCCCAAAGAAAAAATGGTGTGATGTGTTTGGCGTCGCATGCTTATTTAGCACAATCATAGCCACACACGTGTTAGATGGTGATAGGAGGCCACCATCCATTTTTTATTTCAATAATATTATAATTATAATAGTACGTAAAATTATAAATTTATAATTATAATATGATATTAAATAAATATAATATAATATTAAATTAAGTGTTTGGACTTAATAATCCATCTTTAAATTTTAATATCTGGGTTAAGTTAATCAAAAATTTAATTTTCACCAACAACTTAAAAATTTTTCATTCCACCATAATTTTTCATGTTAAAAAAAATAATATAATATTAAATAAGTAAATATATATAATAAATATACTTATAAATTAAAAAAATAATTATATAATAATATTTTATATCATAAAATTATAATATCATATAATATTATAACTATAATATTTTCATTTATACTTAATGATTATTGAAGGGAGTATCTGTACTGGTAATTCCACAGTGAGCCTTCAACTTCTCGTATGGGCACAATGACTTTATAGGACTACTGATGATTTGGTTCGAGCGATCGAGTTCCGTGACCCATCCGACAATTAGTTGCGGCTGTAATAAAAACGTTTGCGGCTCGTGCATTACAAAACTAAACACGAAAGGGTGTGGTGAGGGAATGACTGATAATGGTGTAGTTAATTAGGGAATGATCTTACTTTAATTTTGAAATTACCAATACTGGTAATTATATAGTATTATGTTGTTGCCATGACATGTATGGGCAATACATGTAAATTGATGTGTCATGAAGTCATGAAATTGGAATCTTAATATTTTAGCTTTATGAAGAGTGTGATCTGGAAAAAAAACTTTAGGTTATAAAGTATATATCAGAAATAATTTGGTTATGACTTGTGAGATGTCCCACCTTTTTGGAAGCTTTCAAGCTCAGCAAAAAAAAGGGGATGGCCCTAAGGAACATGTTACATGGGTCCAGAGTCATCGTGCTTAAAAATTCTCTCTAACATATATATGTGTTTTGTCAGGAAATTTTGCTAAAACCTAATTCTGGCAAATTCTATGCAGGATCTTTACATTAATACACCCTTAGGGATGAAGCTTTTGTCTTTCCTTGCCTCCAAGGGATCCTTTTAGATGGTTTATTCCAAAAACAAGTTCTCTTCCTCGTATCTTTTGCTGCACAACACCAGTTATAATTGTTGATATGAATTTGATTAAAAAAATGATTAGTATATACTTAATTTAACATATTTTTTAATATTCATCTAGTTTAACTATTAAAATGTAATATAAGTATAGTCAAATTCAATTAATTTCTACATTTTATATACATAACTACATAGTTTTGTTTTTTAATTTTAAATTAGAAAACAATGATTGTTTAATAAATGTATTGTATAATATATTAAACTAAAACGTATTACAATAAAAAAAAACATAAAAATTAATAATAAAAAGTAAAATTTAGAGTTTTAATTATGATATTTTACTTTAAGATATTGAGCTATTTGTCACATTAATTAATTAATTTATGTTATATGTGTGGGTAGTATTTGTACAAAATTTATTATTCCCACCCAAAATATTAATTAAGTCTTAAACGTAGTTTAATGGTTGCCATTGACTGTCAAGGACTTGATAATGCGTTGGCAACGACCGCCTATTAATTTAGGGCCACTTGTTTCGTATATCACACATGTCACATGTGTTGCCTTGTTATATCAGAGGCAAAACCAGGAAAACAACTCAAGGTACGGCATCTAATCGTTTTAAGTTTTGTTTTCTTCATTTTTTTATGCTCGTGGGAACTATGCTCAGTGTTGTCATCAGAAAGTGGCAACTAATTAAGTTTCTAACAAGTAAATTATGGATGGAAGTTTTCAACGTACGTCTGTGGATGGTTATATGGCTTCTGATGAAAATTTTGCGAAACAAGAAAGGTGTTAAAGCTTAGCTGGAAACTAGAATTGGCCTTTAATTTGGCACTTTCACCGTTTCACGTTTAACATAAGATATAAATGTAGGAATTTATTTAAATAATCAATCTCCTAAATTAGATTCTAAAACACCAAATCATTCAAACCAATAATATATGTAATACACAATATCAATAAATAAATAAATTATGTACCTAGATCTTTTTAATTAATATATTATCTAAGAATTTTCAAAGATATTCAAGAATCATTATAATTAGGAATCTCATAATAAAACCTACAAAACAAATATAGTTAGTAGAGTAATGGTGCAGGGGATGAAAATGGGGGACGACAAGTTATGCAAGGGAGTCAAATTAATAATTGCACCACATGTATAAATCTTGCATAGCCTGTCGTCCCCCATTTTCATCCCCCGTTTTCGTCCCCTGCATCATTACTTATAGTTAGTATTGAGATTTAGGTTTTTCTCTCCCTAATCAACTTCTATATAGTAACAATTAATAGGTCATGTCACTCCTTAACTCTTTTATTTATAGAGATATTGTTTTTTTAATGGGAAAAGGGACCTAATCTATTATAATAATTTTTTGGACACCCCATCAAATAGCTCACCTTTAATTTCAAGCTCTACACCTATTTATATCACACCATATAAAACTGAAATAAAATCTAGATTTACTTGGATCACATTGTTTTATTGGGTTTTACTAGTTTTTCATTTGATCCAATTTAGAAAACCAATACAATTATCGACAGCCCACATAAAAATTTCCAACAATAAATCTATAAAGGAGATCTTTGTGTGTGAGTGAGTTTAGAGCTAGAGGATTAGAAGAAGAATCTAAGAGATGCATGAAGAATTAATGTGTGTGTTTGAGAAAAAATGAGTGGAGGTTATTCGATGAAATCTAATATGAGTATGATTGATACTTTAGTTATCTCTTGATTAATATCCTCCAATTAGAGTTCGTCAGGTGTCCATTAATAGTATGGTCTTCAAGTTTATCCCTCAAAAAAAATCTCGACAGCTAGACATGTTGATGCTTACCGCTGTCCTCGACTACTATGAGACTGTTCTTGGATTTAATACTTCGCATAGAATTTTCTCACGCTTCAACCTAGAAAAAGGTAATTTTATCATGTTAATTTCCATAACCAAAAACCTTTAAAAAATTTTCTTGAAGTAAGGTAGGGCCTACGTCGAACCTTAAACTCATTAAATTTTGGGCCTAAAATCATATATGTGTAGGGGTGGCAAAAATTCATCCGACCCGTTAACTCGACTTTAACTCCACCTGTAAAAAACAAGTTTTGATCTACATATTTCAACCTGTAAACCATAAATAACTTATAATATCAACCCGTACGAATTACAAGTTGAGTTAGGGTCAATCACGAATTACAAGTTGAGTTAGGGTCAATCCGTGGGTTGATGGGTTGACCCATTTGTTTTATTCATTATTATTATTTTTAAAAATATTATACTTATTATTTTTAATTATTTTTTTATTGGTAACTCTTTTTATTAATTTTTACTCTCTAACCCCATTTCCATTACTCAAATGGTTTTGAACTTATTTTGAATGTTTACTTATCATGATTTCTTCTTTCTCTAGAAATTATGTGGGTTTGATCTAATTACTAAGTACCATGAATTAAATAATAATGCAACTAAAAATATTAAAGATATGATACTATGATATAAACATAATAATTTAGTGAAAGATATTCTTGGAAGAACAATTTCATCATAAAAAAAAAAAAAAAAGACTTAAACTCCTTAATAATGTTTCAAGATAATTGTAAAATTAAAATTTTTTAAGTTTAATATTGTTAATCAACTTATTATTATTTATAACTTTATGATTTTTTTAATTTAAATATTTGTGATTAAGACTATAAAATATTTGGTATTAATGAGTTACAATATTTTAATTAGATTTAGATATATATAATTTTATTTGTATATAAAAAAATTAATAAAAATAATTATAAAAAATAAAAATAAGATCAATCATGGATCAACCCATGAGTTTTAGGGCATGGTTAGAGTTGGACTTTTTCAACTTACAACTCATTTATGACCCAACCCGTATAATTCGTCACCCAAATTAATCCAACCTGAACCTAACCCAAACCACCCGTTTGTCAGGCCTATATATAAATGTGATATCTCGAATTGCACATTAGCGCAAAAGTGTGAGTTAGATATATATAATTTTATTTGTATATAAAAAAATTAATAAAAATAATTATAAAAAATAAAAATAAGATCAATCATGGGTCAACCCATGGGTTAACCCATTACCCACTAGGGTATGGTTAGAGTTGGACTTTTTCAACTTGCAACCCATTTATGACCCAACCCGTATAATCCGTCACCCAAATTAATCCAACCCGAACCTAACTCAACCCACCCGTTTGTCAGGCCTATATATATGTGTGATATCTCGAATTGCACATTAGCGCAAAAGTGTGAGTTAGATATATATAATCAACTACTATAACAACTTGATTTTAAGGCTTTGAGGATTCATAGCCTTAGCTTGAAGAGTGATTAGTACAATAACAAGTTTTGGCTTGAATCATTTTAATTGATATTAAAGAAATCAATTTTAAAGAAATTAAGCATTTAAGTAAAAAAGATTATAATGTCTTGAATCATATATTAAAAAGAAAGTGTCAATGAGGTTGATATATATATATATATATATGAGGTATTTTAGTCTTTTTTTATAAAAATTTATAGAAACAATATAGTTTGTTTAATAATTTTCTTCTTATTTTTTGAATAGATACTATTAATTTATATATATATATGATCAGTTATTACTAATAATTTAAATTTAAATTTGTATACGTCCACAAATATTGATCCATAAAATTATTAAGGATAATAACGAGTACTTTTAGCTACAATTGTTTCAACATGGCGTTTTTTTCTTAAGCCTCAACTTCAAATGTTTCTTTTTCTGTTTTTCTCGCATATACGTATCTAACATGAAAAGCACCGCGCACACTTGTTTCATGTTACGTAAAGCTAATGGTAGGTCTTAGTTGTATTTGCCACTTTCTTCTGCGCGCAGAGATTTAGGGTTCCAAGGTAAGGTCATTAATTCAGAAGCAACTAATTTTGTTCTCTTCTCTTTTGGCAGCTTGTATTTTGTACTATACATATTAAAGAATCATACTACATATATTTGGACCCACCTGTGAAGAATTTCTGGCACCATAGCCACAGATGATAACACTTTCTCTAAGGACTCCCCCCAACAACGTTCATGGTGCATTTGTTGGATTCCAATGTGCACTACAAGTGCTAGAGACAGACCAAAAAGAACAAGAATAGGACCATAAAAAAAAATTAATTACTTAGTAATGATTGTGTATTTTGGAGCTTATGTGGTTAATTAAAAACCTTGACAACTGATTAACAATTGTAACCCATTTGACAGAAAATTATGCTCGTTAATACTGGCTAGTTAAATTGGTGTTACGATTCAATACAACATGCTTTTGGAGAAACAAAATTAATTTATGCTACTCTTGATTGAAAAACTATTGTGTAGTGAAACCGTCAAGTAAGTGATGGTCCTCTAATATTGGATTTTCCTCCTAATCCAAATATCTTTTTTTTTTTTTTTTACAAGAGGAATTACAAGTATCTATTCAAGAAGAGTCCAATTTGGTACTCGACCTAAGAACCTTGAGTACGTCCCACGTGTTTCTCACTTTTAACAAGTGTGGCCGCCACTGCAGTCACATGGAAAATGTAATCCGAATATCTATATTTTACTGTTGAGGAACTTATTCTTGATTCTTTTATTCTTTACAAAATTTTCGGTCTACCATGATTGGGCTTAAGTATGTAAGTTGGTTTGGGTTTCACTGATGAGTTAAAAGCCCAGCCCAAGTCAACATTACCCATATGGATATACGATATTTTTTCTGGGTTGGATCCTTTTCCATTTTATTTTTTCCGAAGTTCGAACATCAATGAAAAGGGTTGGATTTGGATCCTATTTTGAAGTAAGCGAACACGTTAGGTTTATATTATATGGATATTTGTACTATGTATTCTTAAAGTATAAATTAAAATTTATTAATTATAATATTTTTAATTAGTTTTATATAAATTTTCATATCAAATATATTTTTTTTTATAGATTTTAAATATAAATATTATATTGTATTT
>BPVZ01000005.1:4399882-4412849 GCA_020521535.1 Rubroshorea leprosula
TATATATATATATATATATTCTTTGCTTTCAAGTTAATCACTTCTAGAAAGGACTAGGTTTAAAATCAACGACGTGGTTGCTTGGATAGGGTCATCTTCTCTAACACGACAGCTCTGCATGTTTATTGCACAAACAAGGATGCATCAGAGACATAGGATTCATAGATTCGTGTCAAGTTACTTGCTGCTTTGGAGTATGTTGCTTGAAATGAGGGATTTTTCATTGTAAAGAGCACTCTAATAGGCAGTATCAAGTACCTTGATGTGCAAAAGATGACATGTCTAACTCTAAGGATTGAATTTACTGTTAAATATATGTTATAATTAAGTTTATAATTTAAATTTAACAAAATTAATTTTTTTAAATGTATTAAATCCATGTAAAAAATGTACTTTTAATATTAATTAAAGAGTAATTAGTTTTGATATGCACGAGAGTTGACAAAACATCTTTAACTCTAAATAAATATCTAAAGAGATGAGATGCCTTTTTAGTTTCTAATGCCGTCTTAAATTTACCATCTCCAGTGGATGGCTTCAAGGTCAAGTTGGGAGAATATGCGAATCCAGAGAAAATCGTAACTAGGAAAGAGGCAAAATCCTCGTTCATCCTCCTTAGGCAAGTTCTTTCAATGTCCGAAGCTGTGATCCACTCGAACCAAAAGTTTACAGGCTTAATCATAGTCAACACACGGGGATTTTGTTCCTTGGATCCTAGTGCTGCTATTCTAGTTTCCAATGTATCAAAATTTACACAAACGCATATCGTGCTTTATTTCGGAATTTGTTACAATTTAGGGCCTTTTGGCTTGGTTTGAAACTAAGTAACCAACATCTTCACTTGATTGCAACAATTTTATGCTCCTCACCTCTATTTCCCTCAAAGGATCAAACCAAACAGGCTACTTAGTATTAAAGTCATCATTAAACAGAGATTATTGTGGAAAGAAAACTATCAATTCCAACTGATAAATTAAAAGAAATTTAAAAACAAACACACAATCTTCAAACAATGAACTTACAATATAAAACTTTTATGCTACATCTATGCATAATATTGGAGAAATATGTTTTCTTAAATTGAAATTTCAAACTCCTAAGCGTCAGATAGAAACTACAGACATCGAACTTAATCAAACAAACTGAAACCCATATCATCATCAGATTCCTCAGCAGGTTCCTCTTTCTTCTCCTCCTCTTTAGGTGCAGCAGCAGCAGGGGCAGAACCAGTGTCCACTGCAACAGCGGCAACGGCGACAGCAAACTTGCTTGGGTCCTGCACATGCACCCCCACACAATTAACAAAGTCATGAAATGATGGCAGTTTAAAAATAACTCAATGAGGAAATAAGGATCCATTGATAATGTACCTTCAAGTATTCCTTCACTTTGTCAGCTTGAGGGAAGGAGTACTCAGTTGCGACAGCAATTGCCAAGACATTCTTATAGGCATTGATGAACATGTGTGGTGCAGCAGCAAGGGTTGGGTATGAGATGGCCAGAGACAAGGAAGTGACCATGGAGACACCAGTAGCAAATTTCTCAATAAGGTCATCCTCCGTCAGATCAAGAACCTCTGGGCTGAATACTGATCCATTGTCATAGACAGAGAGGACAATAAGGCCATAAGAGAAAGGCCTAATCCCAAGCTTTGAAAGAAGCGCAGCCTCAGAAGATCCAACCTTGTCACCCTTCTTAATAAGCTCAACAGGGGTGATAATTTCAACAGTACCCTTGTTAATCTTGGTTGGAATGTTGAGCACCTAATACATGATTGTACATATACAATATAGTTCAGTCAAAGTTCAACCATCCAAAAGCAGAAATAAAGGCTATCTGACATCAAAATGACCAACCTGAAAGAAAGAGGTCTGTGACGGGTCAAGCCCAGTGTTGCCAGGGGGAACAACCACATCAATGGGTGCAACCAAACCAACACGTGCTGGAGCTCCAACCTGTTAAATAATAAGCATGTTCAAAACCTAACATAAGCAGATTTTAGGCATAAAACTTAGGATTTCTGGGAAAAATGACTAGTAGGTTGAATATGATATGATATAATAAGACATATCATAGTCTCTAAGAAATTTTCGTTACTTCCATAAATATGTAAATAAACCATTAATAATATTTTTTTCTTATGCACAAGATTTTCAGTCTCTAACACTATATCTATATTTTTTTTGGTTTCCCGTCCGGTATCTGGGACTTTGCCCCCACTAATCTGGATCGACCCGCATCGCGCACCTGAAAATGGTGGGTGAGTCTCCCAACGAAAGCTGCTGTGTACACAAGGCCTCGAGATCTTACACTATATCTATATTACTTTGCCAAAAGTTTCATCCTTTGAGCAATTGGATATCATTCACTCGGCAATGTACAATACAGATTAATTTCATCAAAACCATTACATGTTAGCATGGCAAAATCAAAACTTCTTTGTTCATCAATTTCTACTGCTCAGCTAATTGGAAGTAGGGATTATCACTACATTACATAACATGCGGATAGAGAAGTAATTGCATTTCCACCACAAGGGTTTTTTAAATTTACACAGGAAGCACTATTATCACTCTCAACTTCACAACTAAAAATCCCATGAACTAAACAGGATACTAACACCAAATGTTCTACTTAACTCCATTTCCTGATATTCAAATCAAGCAAATTAAATACCAATAATAATAATAATAATAATAAAGTCACCTTATACTTGGCAACTTCCTCGCTCACTTCCTTCAAATCACCCTTTGTGAAGATCAAACCAACGTTGCCCTGGAAAAAAAAAAAAGACTCGTTGATTAGAATTCAGACATGAATACATAGCAGAGGTTTATTTCTGAACAAATACCTGAAGCAGGGGAATGAGGTTCAGGAAAGCCTGGTTTCCGGTCTTCTCGGCGTGCATCCGAATAGACCTCTTCATCATAGTGTTCTTTCCCATGAGAACAATAGAGTCCCCACGAAGACCCCTCCTGATGCTCTGAAGCTGGTTCGACCCCACGTTATCAGCAGCCACAATCAGGATCTGGCTGTAATCGTCCAAAAGCTGACACAGCTTAGCAT
Source organism: Rubroshorea leprosula (assembly GCA_020521535.1). NCBI lineage: Eukaryota > Viridiplantae > Streptophyta > Magnoliopsida > Malvales > Dipterocarpaceae > Rubroshorea > Rubroshorea leprosula. Next base: position 4,402,949 of record BPVZ01000005.1, read on the forward strand.
CATAAGCGATCTTCTTATCAGCCTTGGATGGTTTCGATGCCATTTCTGAAACCAAAAAGGGTTACAACAAATAGAGAAAGATAAGATGGCAAAATCGAGGGCCAAGACGACGCTGGAGCTCAGTCAAGGCGGACAGCGGAACAACGCCGTCTCTTTAACCTCCGAAAGCAGATGTACAGTTGAGTAAGAAAAGAAAAACCCTAGTAAAGTGGGGAAGCAGAAGAAACAACTGCCGCCGATTACAGTAGTTTATATAGCGACGGTGAAAAACTGATGCTAGGGTTTTGCGGCGACCTTCATCGGACGGTTAATATTTCAATATCGTTAACCCATCTGACGCCTGTAAAATTTTAGGTTGTGGGCTGGTAATATTTTCCGGGTCTGCGTAAATTGTTTTGGGCTAAAAGGTGAAGTTTGGGCCACTGGCACCATAAATCCAATTGGACCTGAGAGGGCCTCACTAAATTAAGATCTGAATCGGAAACGTATATATAAATTTTTGCATCGGCTTTCCCTCGCCCAAATTCCGGTGCCGCAATTCTTGCTACCATGCCCTCCGCCAGCGGAGATCGGACGGCCGAGTTCCTGTCACTGTCGCGGACACTTTTAAGGATAGGAGGTATAGGAGCTGTCAGTGACCATGCTCAAAACGATCACCTTTCAAAAGCTGCGCCAGGGGTCTCCCACTAATCAAAATTCAACCAAAAAACTGCACGAATCGTGGCCGGCATCCAAGAAACGTCTCAGGAAATAGTCAGGCTTGAAAAGTGTATGCAATAAGTAAAAATAACAATTTGTTTCGTTCTTTAGTTTTTATTATGTGTGAAATTAAGAAAAGAAAAGAAAAGAAATTAAATTTGCTCATTTCAATTGGCCTAGGTAATAATTATTTAGAATTCAAGATTTAATCTTGATAGTAACCCATTTTTATTTAGCTAAATTAGGAGGTTGGGTATCAGTTAGTTTCTTAGTTTGCGGAGGCTTTACTGCAATTGATTCTATGAGTTACTTGGATTTTTTTTAAGTATGATAGGTTATATAAGAGGGAATAGCCATCTCCTTTTCTCAAATCGTTTTTCACCTGACTACCTGAGATTTCCAATTTGGAATCTCAGGTTTTTAACCAGTTGAGCAGGGTTTCTTGGATACTTTTGTTGATTGATATCATTATGGTGATGATTGATGAAGTTTCATTTTGTTTACATGATTTGGTGGTGAAAAGGTCATCAATGTTTGAAGATTAACCTGTGAAAATACAGGCATTGACTGCTTTGATAAGGAATGATGTTGTGGCACTAGACACGGCTCTGTTAGATTTGATAAACTTTCAAAGTATGGAGATTGCAGGTGGAAATTATTCTAAGGATAGAGTAGCACATTCAACAACTGTTTGTAATGACTTAGAGAGCAAATTCATCGGAGCCACAAAGCATCTTCAAGATGTGGTAAACACAAGGGCAGAAGTTTGTGCAAGTAGAATAACTATTGTTTTTTGATATCTAGATACTATTAAGGCTTCCTTCTTCCCTTGTTACTTATTTAGCTTGTTTTTCTTACGATTTTGCCTCTGTGGAGATCTGAAGGCTCATGAAAACAGGAAACATATATTTTCCAAGAATGCGTCGAGAGAGAATCTGTTTCAGTGTCAAAGAGGAAATGTGACTGAGCTACCTCCTTGGTCAAATTCCTGTAATACAGCTGGCAGTTTGAAGCAATCAAGGTGAGTATATATGTAATATCTTTTATTTTATTTCGTTCTTTTTCTAGACCAGTATAGGTTAGAAATATACACACATACTGTTGTCACCTTGTCTTTTGATCTAATAGAATGCTTTTGTAAATAGTATTCTTATCCTTCTGTAGTGATGAGTAGTGATACCTACTGATTTACGTATGAACTCTCTTACAAGGCATTAAACTGGTGTAGTGGTGTGGAACTTTCAAATTTTGTTAAGTTCTATGTCGAGTGATAGCCTTTCTCTAACAGTTGGTATTTGATTCTTGTCCTTCTTTGTAACCAGATTGCCTTCAAATGGAGTTCAAGTAGGTAGCCAATTAAGGTGTGTTTTTAGTGTCCTTGTTTAAGATTCAGCTTTTGCTTTGTCCTTCATCCATGCATTGAACCCGCTTTGTCCAATTTGTGAGGGGAGGTAGTACTAGTACTTTGCTCTGAAGTTAGAAGATTAACCTGCCCATGGATATTTTCTACCTGAACTTCATATATATTCTAATAGCAGATGAATTTCCATTTGTAATTTACAGTGTAGAGACGTATTTTCCCCTCAATATGGATATTCTTGTTTATGATTTAGTTTTTAAGTGTCTCCAACATGTTTTTATGCTAATGTAATGATGGTGAATTGTTTCGAACCTTGCCCCACAGACGAAGGCCAACTGCAGACAACACACCTTCCCATTATATGGAAATGTCTATTTCGCAGCAGGTCATTCCACGGCAAGAGAATTATACAGAGAGCAGGGCAGCTGCTCTTCACACTGTGGAATCTACGATTTCAGAACTAAGTGGGATCTCTACACAGTTGGCTACTGTGGTTGCACAGCAAGGGAAACTAGTTATCAGGTGTGCTGCTTTCTGATATATGTTTTATGTTTCTATATTTCTGCATTTCCACAAGGTCTGTCTATATATGTTCATTTCGAAGGAAAAAACTTAAACACTCAATGACTTGGTCATTAATTTGATGCTGTAAACTTCTGCTTCTTCTGATATCTTCTGTATACGGTGGTCAATTTACCAGCATTGACGAGAACATGGATGAATCACTGGCTAATGTTGAAGGTTCCAGCAATGCTGTGTTGAGGCACCTTCACCAAACATCATCAACTAGATGGCTTTTAATCAAGATATTTGCTGTGATAATCTTATTCCTGTTAGTCTTCATCATCTTCGTGGCTTGAACGCGATTAATAAGATAAAAAACATATCTGGGGCTGAAGGGTCGCCATCTCTGTATATGGCTTTAAGTCATCAAGTGCTGTTTGTTTGCTGATTAACTAATATTCATTGTGTATACCTTTAGATACTTGATGCTGCTAACTATTATCCGTGACAACTTGACAAATCGATACAGATTACTGAGTCATATCTTGTTCATTCGGAATGATAATTTTTTTCTCTTGCCTTGATATCACGTTTGGTTAAAATTCAAGAAATATATGCGTTGTGACTACAACTTCATAGGGGCTGATATGATCAATTCCTATCTTAGGCCTCAATTATTAAGTAACATATATACGGACAAGTGCTTACTTTATGTGTTTTCAAATAAAATTAAGACATATATCGAAAGTTAACTTGATATATATTAACTTAACAATTTTAATTTAGGCTTAAGGTAAAAAATTTAAATTTTTATAATTTTAAACGACTAATCTTCTAATGTAACAAATAAAAAAATAAGGTAAGGCATATCTGGAAGGCGGCAGCCACCCAGGCTAGGGATGGGCTTTGAGATGAGGATGACCTAATTAAGATGCAATATTCTCTTCTTCGCCCTAAAGTTTCTTTTATTGCAATAGAGAGCATGCCGTGCATATTTGGGATTTTAATAGAAAATGGAATCTTCTATCCGAATTACCATCTTTGGCTTTTGTTTTGAGAAGAAGCATAGGTTTTACTAAAGAAAACAGTTAAGGAATAATTTTTTTATATTATTTTTAGTAAATTTTATATGTTATTTAAATGATTAATTTTTTTTATCCATTTAAAATTTATTAAATGTATCTATTTATTTAATAATATATAAAAATTATAAAAAAATATCGAAAAAAAAATTATTTGTATATAATTGCCCTTTTACTAAGTGGGGTAATCGACTAAGTTACTTGCTGCATATTTCTTCCCTTTTAAAACAAAACCACAAAAGTAGGAAAAATGACTTAAACTTAAACTAAATTTTTAATTTAGGTCATAAACTTTAATTGTGTTCAATTAAAATTTCAAACTACACAAATTTTCAATTAAGGTTTGGATTGAATGGAATTTTAACATTTTTAAATGCCTTGCATTGCATGGCACCCATGTGGGATTGCATTAAATTCTTAAGCTATGTGGATTTTTTATAGTGGAATTTTTTAAGGTGATGTGGCAAAATTTTGGATAACGTGGGCTGAAACATGTCACTTTTTTAGTGGAATTAATACAAATTTAATATTTAAATAACATGATGTGATGTAATATTTTATTAATTTATAATTAATTTATATAAAAAATATAAATCACTTTAAATTTATTTATTACTCAATTAAAATTAAAATTATTTAAGGAGTAGATGTTAAGAATAATATCTCTTTTATTCTTTTTTTAATAAAAATTTATTATAAAAAATATAATTAATACTGATTTAAATTATACCTTAACAATCTAAATAACTTAGACGGTACTTATTTTATTTCAAAATGAAGGTTATTTTTTAACTTTGTCTTCAAATAATTAAAAATATATTACCCTTAATAAAAAGCTAAAAAGATAAAAACATGCGTTTGTAATAGAATAATTAATTAAAATAAATAGATAGTGATAAAGTTAAATAAGAAAAATAATATTTATTTATTTAAAAAATGACTTTTTTAAAATAAAAAATAGAGAAATATATTAAGTAATAACAAATTATAACAAAATCTCCATTTCATGACAAATAGCCAAAATCAAAATAGTCTAAAGACAACATCGAAAGCATAACTTACAGCACTAGTAACAAACTTAAACCATGCCCATAACATATATAGACAATTAAGTGAAGAGAGTCATATGCAACTAGGGATTGAATTTACAATCGCTGTATGAGTTAAATAGGGCTACTAATGTAAAAAGGGGAGTCACTATGAGTATTAAGAACTACTGGACATCCTTACCTATTTAACTAGCTTCCTGGGGAGAGTAAGGGATTTCGGCAACAAACAGTTCCCAACTCACAAGTTGCCGTCCTACTTGTTCTTAAAGAAGTACAACCAAGAGGGGTATGACCCTTCTCCTGTCAAGCACAAGGCCCCCCAATCACCTCCATATACTCTCAATCATGTTCCCATCTTCGCCGATCCTCTTCAAACCCATGCTATCGAAACTCATTAAAGGAACTAGAGCCCTTTTGCCGACTTGAAAATCAGACATCCCATGTTAATCATAGCCAACCTTACCAATAACATCCCTTTCCTTCGGCAATCGACTAGTTGATCAAGAACTGGTGTGAACTAGATTCGTCAAATTCGACCCCGCCAAGATCCCATCCGAGGAGATACACCAAAGCAAGATTCTTGCTTGTTAAATAAGAGAAACCCATTTCACCAGCAAGATCAATTCCAATCGCAGTCTTCGAAAATCAACAGATATAAACCTTAGAAAACCCAAAAAGTCGTTGCCTTGTCGTCCCTTGGGTTGGAGTTTCCAAAGCAAGACCACAACAAGATGAAGGAGGAGATCAAGAGGAGGAAGGGAGGGCTAAGAAAAAAAGAAGGATGAAGGAACTCTTATGCCGAAAAGAAACCCTAGGGAGGAAACCTGTCGCCACTACTCTTAGCCCTAGGATAGACTCAAAATAAATAAATAAAAAATAGTTATTTTAGGATAGAGGAGTAATACTTTTATTTTTATTATTTTAGGATAGAAGAGTAACATTTGTATTGTAAAAAATTAAACTATTATTATTATTATTTATTTTTATTTTTATCTTGTATTGCATTCATCCCTCATCAATCCCTTATACCTCCCTACTCACTTGACTTCGAGTTTAAAATTCTTATGCTTTATTTAAAATTTCTTATTTTTTATTAAGTATTACTACTTTATCCTAAAATAACTATAATTTTTTACTTAAATTGTCTTAAATTAATTATCATTTTTTAGGTAAGTAAATATATATAATTTTCTTTTTTTACTCTATCACTATCTATTTATTTTACAAACAACCTATTGGTTCAAGTGGAATAAGTTTAGTTTCTTTTAAATAAAGTCTCGAGTTCAAGTCTTATAAATGTAAAAACAAATGTTAGAAGAGTTTTTCCTTATAGTGTCTGATACGGTTTGATTTTGAATTAATCGGGATCCTATGTGATTATTGGATACTATGAGGTTAGTACCAAAAACTATTTATTTATTTTAATTAATTATCCTATCACAAAAGCATGTCCTTATTATTTTTTTTTTATGGATAATATAGATAAATATATAAATAGCCCTCAAATTCTTAATTATTTAAGGAAAAAGTCAAAATACAACATTATTTTATGATAGAATGAATACCATTAAATCACTTAAATTGTTAAGGCATAACTTAAATCTACATTAATTGTATTTTTTATAATAAATTTTTATTAAAAAAATATAAAAGCAGGCATTATTTTTGACATCTACTACTTAAATAATTTTAATTTAAGTGATAAATAAATTTAAAGTGAAATTATATTTTTTATATAAATTAATTATAAATTAATAAAATATTACACTACAAACATGTTATTTGAATATCGAAATTGTATTAATTCCTTAAAAAGTTCCATGTTTGAGTTCACATCATCTAAAATTTCACCACATCACTTTCAAAATTCCTGCTACAAGCAATATACCCATGCGGCTTAAGAATTGAATGTAGTCCCGCATGGCATGCCACGAAAGCAGGGAGTAATGTAGTGATACCTTAATAAGCCATTTAATGGCGCTGTTAAAATTCCATCCAATTGTGGCTTTAATTGAGAATTTTGTGTAATTTAAGATCTTAATTAAGCACAATTGAAGTTTGGAACCTAAATTTCAATTTAGTTCAAGTTTGGATCCTTTTTTCCTACTTTTGCCAAACAAAACCCAAATTCTTTACCCGTTATTTGTCACAATCATTCTTATTTAATGAAAGAACTAGAAGACCATTATTTTGATGATTTTTCAATGGATGTCATCAAAAACAAGGATTTTTTTAATGAAAAGTACATATCTTGCGTGACTAAAACTCATGTAAAGCAAAACTTAAAATTTTAAATTAGTAGTTGTAAGTTTTTAATGTTAATTATTAAAATAAACATTTTATTGGGCGAATATGGTTTTTCTTTTTTTAATAAAAGAGAAGATAGCATTTTGATTTCAACACTTATAAACAATATAAAAAATCAAGCATGAATGTGAAGATTAGAACTAGTTTTAGGCGAAAAGAGATGGGAAAAAAAAAATGAACCAACTTTTCTCTCCTTTTTTTTAGTCTCAAATTCCGCAATTGGTAGGATAAGAATCCCTCCCAAATTGCTAAAGTTCTTCATTCTGATGAAATTTCTGATTCCTTTTTTAAAGCTGGTATTTCCGTCTTGTATAGCATTTCCTTTGCTTGTTAAAATCCTGACATTTTGTCCTAATGCCACTCTCCTTTCAGGTCATTTTCTTGCATTATTGGCAATTTGGCTTTATAGATGTGTTTATTTTTAGGACTCTATGTCTAAAACACTTGCACATCCCATGATTTAGACATGAAAACATCCCACAACAACCAACCTCAAAATTGCAGCGACCTCCATTTCATTTTCATCAAACCAAACAGACTCTAAATATAATTGGTTTGAGATTCAACTGACTGTAAAACTAAATGAAGGATGTTTGGTGTCCAAAATTTTGAACTTTGAGAGGTGAAAATCAAAGGCAGTTTGCAAAGGGATTCCGTTTGTCCTTTGGCTTGCTCTTGCGTGATGGGCACAATTCAATGACATCTGCATTTCAATTGGGTAATTCATGAATGCACTAAACTTCTAAAATTGCCCATGTTATCATAAAGTGAAGCAAAATTTTGGTGGTTTGGTGTATCAATTAGTCATTTTCCTCCTTTGGTTCATTTATCTGGCCCAGCTTGTTCCTCTTCAAATGTTTATGGAAATAGTGGACAACCCCAAGTAATGAACCCAATCAACTCCTATGGCAGGGAGGAATAATGAATGAGAGACAACAATGAACAAACATTATTCATTCCCTTAAAAAGCACAAGAGAAGGGTTAATGAAGTTGTGTTTTAAGGAAGGAATTGTTCCTCCACCCACTATTTCCTCTCAAGACTCAATTGGGTGCAAGAAATGATTTATTAATGGCAGACACATGCCAAATATTTTCAAATCTTCCATGGCAGATTTTTCAGATGGTGGTGTATTGGTGATTGCCTATTGAAAAGACTAGTAAAGAATATTTTGGGAAAATGTAATCCACTAGACCTAATGAAGTAAGAAAGGGTTGACTAAGATGCACTAAGATTCCCCCATAAGAAGACAAATGACAGACACAGAAGATTTGATTAAACAGAGCAGTGCAGAGGAGAGGAGAAGATGAATTTTGGTGGTCATGGTGAACATGCTGAGCGGTATGGACTTACATCAGTTGATGGTCTTTGCCTGCTTTGTTTTTAGCCATTCATGTCTAGATTTGATGTTGCTTTTCCTTGATTTTGGTCCAATAACAAAAAGATATAGAAGATAGAGTTTGTATGCAGAAGGTTTCACCATGCTTCTTGTAAAGAGGTTGGGGTATCTTGTTTAGTTGAATCAAATTTAATTCTTTAATCTAATCAAAGACAAATTATTTATGTCACGAGTAAAATTTATAAAAAATTATCTGATTATTATCTTCTTTAGAGTTCAAACCTCAGCCAAACTAAAATTATTACCTAAGCAAGGCATTAATTTGTAATTAGAAGAACAAGAAAAATATGCATCTAACATTATCTTCAAAGTCTTTTAGCTTCAGCATCACATGTCTTGGTTAGGTGAAATAGCATTTTTAAGGTTTTAATTAAGGAGTATATATATATATATATGATTAGTGGAAAGAGAGCTAACTCACAAGAAAACTGATTATGATGACAAGGTTAGATGAAGCAGATTTGCTTCCCAGTAACCTTTAGAAGAGGTTTAACAATTCGACATCACCTTTTTAACCTAACAAGGAGTTCACTTGACTCTTGAGTAATTAATAATATCACTGGAGTTCTTCTTAAGGCACCAATATTGAAAACCTGCCCTTTGTTTAGAGGCATAACTGCAAATTATTGTTCCTCTAATTTTTAGGAGTATCTTTCCACCAAGCAACCATCCATAATGAAATGAATTAAGTAGAAAGGAAATGGGATTGACCCCATCTCTAATTATGCATATTCTTGGTCACTTGATACTATATATGATCTAAAGCAACTCTACCAATCAAAACAACTTACTAAAAAGGAGGAAGAAACTATTATAGTTGTATAATTGCAATTATTCGACATCTAAATTACGTCTTAATCTTATATGTACCTACTTTAGATGTTAATGAACTATTGGTTACAACTTAAAAAATTGTCATGCTTGTAGTGATTATAATGATGACTCAAAATGATTGGTAATTAAGGATTATATGCATGCTTTATTCATAATCCTAAAGTCTATATAACCAGACACTATAAAATCCCTTTTTTTTTTTTTTCTTTTTTTTCCTTTTTCCCTTCTAAATAAGGATGAGGAAAAAATGTGATGGGGTAGGAGAAGGTATGAATAATATGTCACGTAATGATTTATGTCCCATTAGTTATCAAATCATCACTTTAAAGAAGGCATTGTGGGGGTAAAAGAATGCCTTAGGATGCTTGGCTCGACCCCTTAATTAATGAAGAAGATTCTTTGAGTAGTAGAAAGTGACAGAAAATACTGAAGGATAATAAGGAAGGAAACTTTGTAGCCTATGCACCTTTTTTTTTTTTTGTGTGCATATGAATCGCAAGGGACACTTTTGAAGATTAGGAAAAGCCAAGTAAATCCAACCTTTTGTCATATCTTCTTTGGTATTTCAAACAATATTCTTCCTCTGTGAATACTCAAATTCCTTCTAATCATCATGGTTTCCAATTGCACCTCTCACACACAGAATTGTCATAATGATGTAATCACTC
>BPVZ01000005.1:4429500-4440978 GCA_020521535.1 Rubroshorea leprosula
CTCCTTGCAAAATCCAACTATTAATTCTGTTAACAAACTTTAATACCCAAACTTCTTAAATGTATTCTTCAAAATCCATAATACCAACACATTGTGAACATCAGGTAGTTGGAGAAAGAAAACTAGAGTACCATCAATCGATCAAATAAGAAAGAATGAATGAAAAACTGAGCAAAAGCTAAAATGGAAGATCTTGAATTGAGCTCATTTATCACTTAATACTTCATTAAACAGAAATTTAATTCACAACACGATTAATATCTCACAAACTGAGAGATTTATTCTTCTTAGAAAAACACACAGAACGATATCAAAAGAGGATTTACAAACACAAATTGCACAAGTGTTCAATTACATCATCGGATCAAGAGCGAGTCTCACCTATCGATTCTCATCATCGCTTGCTATCATAATCAACTATCTCCGAATCAGTCACCGATCTCGAGTGCTGTACTATGGATCGTCCGATGGAGTTGATCCAATCCTCCTTCTCCTTCTCGGAATCGGCGATGAAATACATGGTCTCAGTTCTCGTGGACAACTCGAACGCGTACTGTTTGTTGAGGATATCCTCGGCGCCTTTGACGGTGAGGCAGGAGGCAACTGGAATTACGCCGCGAGGACGGGAGGCGCGGGTGACGGAGGAGTCCTTGAACCAGAAGAGCTTGCCCTGTTTTAGAACGAACCAGCGGCGGCGCCAGGTTTTGATGTACTCGCCCTGCTTGGTAAGCCAGCCAGTGCGCTCAGGATTGGACCAGAATTCTACGCCGTCGTAGTCGTTGGACCTCTCCGTCAGGGCTGTCGCGGCCCGCCACAGGCTCGCCATCTGCGATCTGTATTTTGCGTTAGCGTTGAATTGCCGGTGAAATCCAACCGTACATCAGATACTTGAAGTACTCTCTTTATGTAAGTGACAGTTACGATTCTTTTAAAATTTTTTTACGGAACATAAATAATTTTGGGATTTTGGGTTTTGGGTTTTGGATGGTATTTACTGTATATTTTTTATATTAATTTGTATAAAAAATACAAACTTAATTTTATTTTCGTGTGACATGAATGATTTTAGTTATAGGACTAATAAATTTTTATTTTTTTAATAATTAATAAAAGTATACAATAGATACATACTTATTACTTTTAAATCATGTATTTGAAAATTTTGGTTTATTTTTTCTTTGAATGTGAAAAAAAGAAAGAAAGAAAATGAAAACATCAGATTGGCCACTGAATTATGCCATTTGGGGCAATCAAGCCCCTCTATTAAATTTCATGTCAAATTAAGCTCCTCAACTCTACAGGAGCAACAATAAGGCAGAATGTGCAATTCAACCCCTCTACTAAAAAGCAGTGCAAATCAACCCCTCTAGTGATCAAACTCTGCAAATCAACTCTTTTGTTATAAATGATGTCATAAAACATCATTTTACTGTCTAACTCTTTAATGCTCCATTAAAAGAAGATGTTGTGGCACCAATTTGGACTTAAACGCCACCTATCAATATCTTTTTCTCCTTAGCATGGCATTTAAAGGCATTTAAAGGGATTACAATCCTTAATTTTTCAAATAGAAAAGAAAAAAAAAACTCTAATAAAAAGAAATCCCTAATCCTTCTAATGCAAAACTAGAAGCTTATCCTTATTTCTCATTGGATTTGTACCCAAAAACAATTGGTCTTCTTCTCCTCCTCTTATATCATTGGTTGAAGGGCACGTGGGTTCCTTGTTGGCATCAAGAAGATGTAGCAAGCTAGGATCTTTAATTGAAATTGTGGTGGTGGGATTTGTTCTCATGTGAGTTGGGTATGTTTACTGGGTTTGTGCTCTTTTTTGCATGGGAGTTTTGCTTCTGTTAAAGATAATCTAAGAAATTAATACGAGGCTTGTTGGGCAAAAGGTGCAATTCAACTTGAATTTTCAAGAAGAGCAATAGTTGATCTATTGTTAAAGGAGGAGAGAGAAGATGAATGGAAAAAAAAGGAAGAGTAGGGTTGTTTGGTAATTTTGAAACTTCAATTGACCACATCACAGAAATGAAAAAAAGTTGCCATATCATCTCTAGTTCAACTAAGAAGGGGATTTTTGTCCAAAACAACACCACATGATCGTTTGTTAATGATGTAGCCAAAGAGTCAAATAGAAAGATGATGTCTTATTACGCCATCTATAACATAAGGGTTGATTGACGAGGTTTGATTACTAGAGGGGTCTATTTGCACTACTTTTGTAGAGGCGCTGATCTACCACAACACTTATAATAGAGGGGCTAAATTGCACCTTCTGCCCAACAATAAAGGCAAAAGTTAACGGGAATAGACGTGTAATTGTCATCTCTACATCCATGGGTTGATTACTTATCAAGTAAAGTATCAATCCCAGTTTAATTTGGACGATAACCTGAGGGTTTTTTCCTATGTTACTTATCAATGTTACTTATCAAGTATCAAGGTATCACTACAAATTATCATCCTCTATGGGTGAGGGTGACCAGAATGTATTAACTTGATGTGCACATTCATATTAAATAATTTTTTAGAAGTCATATCCCAAACTAGTCTAAAAACTTTAAAACCCTATCAAAATGGTCCATTAGTCAAAATTTCATAAATTTTTCTAACAAAATTCCTCATTAGTGACTACAAATGGATACCCCCAACTCAATAACACTCTGATTTTAATAAATAAATTGGAATGGGGAGCAATGGGCCCATAAGCCCATTAGAGCACCAGGCGATAATCATAGATCTCTGCAATTGAGAGGCGCGTGTCGTGTTTCTCGTTCACAGAGACAGAACTGCATTGCTTTGAGGTGTCCGTAGCAGAAGTATGTCAGCATTTCCGGGTTCCTTCACTCAACCGGGGGATGAATCTGTCGTCTCTGTTCTACACGATGACGGCGATGGGGGCTACGGGGGATCACATGGGTTGGACTCCTTCACGAATGATTCTGGCTCGGTCAAGGATTCTGCTAACGATATCTTCGAGTCGCAGCCGTCAATCCAAAGTAACAAGGTGGAATTTGATGGAGAATTCGGCGAATCGGACGGCCCAACCTTGCCGCCTCCATTTGAGATGGAGCCCGAGGAAGGGTTTGCTATCAGAGAATGGAGGAGGTAGATCTTTTAAATTTCGAGTTTGGAATTTAGTTTTTTGTTAGTTTTTATGTTTGTTTCCTAGTGAAATTTGAGAAGATTAGAAAGTAAAATTTTGAATTTTGGGTTGGAGAGGAAGCAGTTTGATGGTAATTTTGAAAGTTTTGGGCTTTCCTTTCATTGTATGGTTTGTAGTAGAATAGAGTGTAATCCGGCATATCGTTGAATCAGTGTATCTTCTCTTCTCTTTTCATTTCATATGAATTGCGCCATTGTTGTTTTAGATTTGCTTTTATATAATTATTACGGTATCTTGGTTTTATGCTATCAATTCATGGATGGGAATCCAAAAATTGAGTTGTGGCTTTTAACATTTTGATGCCTGTTGGTGTTGGATAGCTTGGTTTTGTTTGTTGTCCTAGATTGAAAATTTTTGTTTCCTTTACAACAATTGTGAGTTCCTGCGATTTTGGTTTGGTTTTCGATGATGTTTATGTTTTAGATTGTGCTATTGTTACTCTCAGGCAGAATGCAATTGTCCTGGAGGAGAAGGAGAAGAGGGAAAAGGAGTTATTAAGCCAAATAATTGAAGAAGCAGAGGAGTATAAAGTTGAGTTTTATAAAAAGAGGGAGATAACCTGTGAAAACAACAAAAGCAGTAACAGGGAAAAGGAGAAGGTACTATTCAGATTTAATTTCTTTGCTTTTGAAATATTGCCTTTCTTAATAACGATAGTTTCTTTTATCACGTAATTGTGTGGGCACAAAACATGTAATGCCATGCTCAGCACTTCAAAACAATGGGTGATATTTGCTTGTTCTCATTTGTGCTTTTTCTGGGAATTTGTAACATATACTTTGAGATGGAGACATTATTCTAGAATGGCTTAAGCTGTTAAGCATCAGCAGTCAGCAGATATCAAGTTTGGTTAAGTAATTTGCAGAATTCATTTTTCCAAATGACCATCCTCTGGAATAGATTCATTTAGAAGTAGTCACTTTTTGAGGGATAAGATGAAAATTAAACCATCAGTTTAAAAGTATTTGAAAATAGGAGGTTTCTCATTTCTTTATTATTCTTGGGTGGTCCAGAGAATTTCCCAAGCCAAGTTAGTTGGCTAACTTGGCTTTCTGACCTACATCCTATTACTTTTGGTCAAATCCCCAGCATTGTAAGTTTTGAATTGCAACTAGAAAATAAAACTGTCTTCAGTCATGCCTTCTAGTTCTGCTCTGACCTCTTAAACTTGGAGCAATGTTGTATGTAGTTTGTTCCTTACATGTGTCTTTCTTGTACGTCAGTTATTTGTGGCCAACCTGGAGAAGTTCTATGCTGAGGCTGATAAGGATTATTGGAAAGCAATTGCAGATCTCATTCCTAAGGAAGTACCGGCCATAGAGAAGAAGAGAGGGAAAAAGGATGAAGAGAAGAAACCGTCTATTCTTGTGGTCCAAGGCCCCAAGCCTGGGAAACCAACTGACCTTACAAGGATGCGGCAATTACTCTTGAAACTGAAGCAGAACACACCTCCCCACCTGAAGCATTCTCCACAACCAGTGGCAGAACCTGCAAAAGATGCTAAAACCAGTACTGCTGCAGCAGCTGCCTCTCCTGTCACAACCACTTCAGAGGCTGTGGTTGCTGCTTAGTTTCATTCTGATTATTTTAAGTCAAATGATTATTTATAAGACAGAATTAAGACTATCATGTTGTCTAGCCATATATTGTCATCATCGAAATTGAAAAGGGTGCATCTGATTGTGTATGCGGTTGTAAAATACCATTTCATTTTTAGCAGGCTCAATATTAGTTTCCAAAATGTTCGTTTTAGTTTGCTCATGGGCTATGTTGGTTTAATTGTTCAAATGCAGTTGTTTAGATATTCACCAATGATTGTTGTTTATGGTCAAACAATAGTTGATAACCATTCCAAGCTAAGTCAAATAGAGTTTTAAAAATTAGGTGTCTAATATTCCAAAATGAGTAGTTCAAGCGCTTAAACAAAGTAGTGTCTATCATTTTGCAATGTGCTTATATTTGTTTAAACCCTCAGCTATCAAAAAAATGTTGTTTTGTGGTTTAGGCCTTCTCCATTTTTTTCACCAACAGCTATTTCCTTTTTTAAATAAGTTAACCATTTTTTTTGTTTTTTCATCAAATGATTAAAGTATAGAAAAAGAATAGTTTTTCCCTCTTCACAATTCTTCTCATCCACTTTAAGGATTCAAAAGCCTCGTGCCATGCCAAGTCGATCATGCCCATAAAAAAAAAAAAAAAATTCTCAAAAGCTACTTCAGTTCTAGGGCAAGGCAATGAGGAGCAAATTTTGTCCTCCAAAATGATGTTAATGGTTAGGGACTTAAATCTTTAACTTATATTATTAGTCTGAAGTTTAAATATTGTGATGAATGAGTGAAGAGTTTCATAATAGAATAATTATCTCTTATTATATATTTTATTGTTAGATAAATGAAAAAAAAAAAAAAAAAAAAAACAAATTCTCGTAAATCATGCGCAAGCGGAAAGCCAATATGAAAAAAACTGAAGTCCAGAACCTCATCCTATTGTTTTGTTTTCTCGCTTTGGATTGATGATGTTTAGACAACCCCTAGGCGGAGAAGACATGATTTCAAATGATGGAAAGTACAACGTGGTTCTGAGTTATCCACACCAGACCTCTAATAATGGCTCTCCATATTGAAATTATTGCTCCCCAAACTTGAGAGTCGTAAATCGATTTCAAAGTGTACAGTGCGTTCGGAAAATATTCTCTTGCACAGAGGGTTTGGCTTTTACCACCCTTTGGTACGAAATGATTCTCTTCACTCCTCATCGTGACAAAAACGAATGGTTTTTCTCTATCATAGTAGTCTTGCAATCGATGTTACAATAATACAGCTGGACTGCAAGTTCTTGGATTCTTAAGCAAATTGGAATCAGAACATGCTGCTCACATGCTTGAACCCGATACGAATATGACCAGACGAGGAGATAAGATTCATAAGAAGGCAGAGAGTGATGTGAATTTATATCTCAGAAGTAAATTCAACCCAATTGGGGGAGAACCCAAGGGAAAGGGAATTGGGGATATGTGATCACTTGTTTTGGGTGACAAGCATTCAAACTTTCAACTACTTCACAACAATTCACCGTGTAGAAGATGAAAAGGGAAGATGTTCAGGATCTAACTGGTTTTCCTAATGATACAAAGATTTTCAATTACATAACAGGGAAAGAATCTTATCTCATTAGCTTTACATTGATTATCATAGGGGTGACTCCCTGGTGCTTCCTCTCGGAAATTGGCTATCTTCTCTTCCAACTGTCAAACCGTGCAGGTTTAAAACAATAATGTATGTTGAATCATGGAAAATGCAGATATATTGCCTGACCATCACCTGCCACGCACGCTAGGAGACTGACGGCCTTTCTCATTCACAATATCTTCTACTTCACTAGCTTCTAAACAAAGGCCATTGTTATTGACACTGACTTCGGAACTAGCATTACTGCTTGTGGCAAGAGGAGAATCTGAAACACTAATGGTTCTGCCTCGCTGAGGACCTGATCTCACACTGTACATAGAGGATGCTGGAATATTTGTCATCAATGGCCGCAAATTACCAGGAATGCTTCTCCTTATATCCTGCTCAAGACAAGATTGAAAGAAAAATATAAAAATTAAATTAATGAAGGTTTTTAATCTTCCAGTCATCTCTCAATTTCTCGGTGAGCTTCAAAACCAGACTGAGAAAAAAGGTACTTATTTATGCAAATCATCTTTGATAAATAAGTTCCATATTCTCCCAATTGAAATCAGGTAAATATAAGCAGATGGTAACATCTATGAATGGGGCAAATCAGGACCATTTGGAGCAATATCAACATGAATAAAAGGATTGGATAATGTGATAAGAAAATAGCCTCCATATTTTGATATTAATGACCCAACTCAAAGCAATTAAAAGACAGTACCAAAAAATTCAGGTACTTACCATATGCCTTATAGCCATATCCAATGATTTCTTTGATAGTGTTCTTCCAAAGCCTGAACTATCTGGGGAAGAAGACTTTCCAGACAGATTACCATGAGGAGAATGCTTGTCATCTTGTTTGGGTGGTGCCAGCTTCCGCATGTTTATCACCCTCTCAACCATTTTAGTTCCAATTACAACAGGGCTCACATTGTCACTGACCTTAGGGTATCCACGACTGACTGCAGGAACAGAGCTGCCACTGATATGCATAGCACCATTCGGGGCTCGTCCTCTTGAAGGAGAGCATGATTGTCGTCTTCTTCCAGGAGGGCCAGGCTCAACAGAAGAAGACCGAGAACTTGGTGCTCCAGGCCTACCCCTAGTGGCTGAAAGTGGCCTTTGAGGTAATGATGTCCTTAAATTTGGTGGAGCATCAAGGGAGAAACCGGGCATCTCAGAAGGCTTCCATGGTCGGGATTTCACTGTTGGAGAAGCACCACGTGATGGAACAGAATTTCTGGATAAAGCTGGACTAGGCTTGCTCACTGCAGGTAAAGATTTAACAGGAGGGGCTGATAGATTAGCAACACTAGATGGGGTGGATGGTCGACGGGTTGGCGTAGCTGCCCTTGACACAGGCTTCGATGGAGGTATAGAGGGTCTTGCAGTTGGTGTTGACGACCTAGCAGTAGACCTAGATGGTGTGGAGGATCTAGTAGGAACTGTTGACTTGGTTGCAGATGAAGCAGGTGAAACAGGCTTGGTTCCAGAAACTATGTGCTTAGCCATGGTAGCTGCAGACCGAGTTGTGGTAGCTACTGGCTTAGTTGTAGAAACAATGGACTTATTTGTGGAAACCAACGGCTTGGTTGATGGCAATGTGGCCCTAGAAGTAGGTGTTGAAGATCTCAAGGATTTAGATGTTCCAGCCAGTGTTGGGCGCCCAGAAGGTGTTGAAGGTCTTGAACCTGGACCCCCTGATGATGAGGGCCTTCGAGTTCCTGTACCAGAAGAATTCAACCCAGTGGACAGAGTCGGTTGTTTTGATACTAAGTTACTCCTTGTAGCTGGCTCTGGCTGGGGAATTGCTAACTACAACATCAGACAAAATTAACTTGGCAATGAGTTCATTTATCCAAACATCATTAAATCGTAAAGGTCCTAAAATATAAACATATAAACAACCATAGATATTGATAAGGATCATCAATAACATTTTAATAGCGTCTCTTTTAGATTTTGATACTCTAAAAAGACATGTTGAGAGATTATGACTTGAATTGGAGTTTTGTCAAGTTACTATATACTGCTTTTGCATTGTAACAGCAAGTCCGTAGATAAAAGAATTTTCAAGAGTTCAAGTTTCATAGTCGTGCATGTTGGTTCTTGATCCCCAATAGAGCTTTATTGTTATTAATTTTTACATAAAATATACCGTTATATGCTACATATGGAAAAAGTGAAACATTAAATTTAACTGCTTCCTAACACCTAAAATCTTTCTACCACTTACTCTGTCATGCATTTTAGTGATATCAACTTTTTAAAGTTAGGCATATTATCCAGCTCAAAATATTAGGAAGATTTCCTTACTCTAGATTTCAGGGCAGTAGGGCGAGCCTTTGGAGTGCCAATCTGACTCATAATGGCTTTTTGTGATTCCATCTCCAAAGAAGGAAAGAGAGGAGTACCAGGAGGTGTTAAAAGCCTGAAAATGGAAGAAACTCCTACCAATATCATTATGATGGTCAAGTTACTTCCTAGCATAAATGAGAGAAAATAAAGGAAAAATAGACAGGGAAATCTAATTTAATGATCCACTTATGACATATCCATTATCCCACAACAATGATAATAGAACGGCTTTAACAGAACCCATGAAAAAGTTCATGTGGCATACAATTGTGCCTCCGAAGTTAATTATCACATTTGATACAAGATAGCTCTCACAGAAGCATATACACTACAGTTTTTTTAGTCTTGATCAGCGAAGTATATAAATACACTGTAAATGCTGTAGTTGAAGCTAGTCACTTCCTGTACTGTGTACATGTTAGAGCACCCACCACAGCTGAGTAACATATTAACTTCCATCACTTAACATGACATCACTAATTAAACTTCCTTTTTCCCCTTCCTATTTCTCAGTTCTTTGCAGTTTAAATCAAATCCTAGGTTTCTAGCTGTTGAAGAAAATTCTCTGAAAGCTATGGTCTTGATCTATGGACCGATGTTTCCAAAGTCCAACATCAAGACTGCAAACTATACATTTGGGATAAAAATCTTAAAATTAAATCAAGTATGGAAATATGCTTCCAAATTACCACTCATAGTCATTCTTATCATTATCGGAATTGAGGAAATCATCAGCACCAGTCTTTCGGGTGGTTGTTGTTGAAGATGAAATATTAAATATAGGCGACGTGCCAGGTTTTGAACCTGCAATATCCAAATTACCAAACTAAAATGTAATCCAACCTCAGAATCTCATACAATCAAGTAAAAATGTCATTTTAGCAACAAATTTCACTAATTAGATAGATGGAACCATCAAATACAACTCCTTACATCACAAATTGCACGCTGCATTAATTCAAAACATCAAAAGAACATAAATTAGCACAAAATAACGAAGAAAATCAGAAAAATGCATCACCTAATGGAGCGTCAAAGTCTTCAGAGTTATTGAGGAAAAGATTACTCTGCTCCTTCTCGCGCTTTCGCATCTCGAGGAACAATGCCAAATCATCCTCCTTCTCCTTCATCAACGACGCCCTGAGCTGTTGCCTCTGCTTCAAAGCCGCAGCTTGCATTTGCATCTCTTGAGCCCTAAAGCTTCGATTCATCGCTCAAATCCACAGAGATCAAAAGGATTTTGAAAACCTAGAGTTATCGTCGCTTCGCATTCACAACGCTAACATCAACTGCTCCACACATATCACAAAGACCTTCTCCTTGACCATAAATAGCAAGTATTGGATCTGAATCGAGCTCGACGCTGGAGAAACCCAAACACGGACCAATACTTCGCGTCTCGAGAAAGAACTCAGCTCCGGCGAAACCGCATTGGTGCAGGGAGGAAGTAGAGGAAGGAAGAGCGAAATCAGGGGTGGAGAAAGAGAATGGCAGCGAGTGTAATTAAGGAGTGGATTGGGGGTGTCAAATGAGGACGGTGCAACTGCAAAGGAGCGGCGGTCCGTTATTTTTCTCTTGCTTAAAGACAACGTTTGCAGATTTTTGCGGTTTGGTGTGGGGGGATAATCACGATAATGCCCACATTTTTTATTTTTTCGAATTTTGAGGATGGAGTATTTGCAGATATGCCCGCTAACTCTTCTCTTTATTCCGAATTAGGAACGTATAAAGACAACTTTTGATCGAGGATGCATACAAATTGAGTTCACGCACCAAACAGTAAAAAAAGAACTTTGGTACAATAGAATAATAAGTGTGGTATGGGATGCAGAGCAAATGCCACTATCAGACGTTGCCTCTGTGTAATCGATCAAGTGTCGGAACTCCACCGTGCGGCTCGGTGGGTCGCGTCTCAACGAGGAGGGAGAGATCATCTATTTTGATTATTGAATTTTTAATTGTTAAAGATTCTTAACTTAACTATTAATAATTACTTTTATCAAAAAAAAAATATCTGTTTGGTATAACTGCAGTTTTTATTAGTAGTTTTGTTAGAAAGAAATTATTATAAAAATATTATTTTTATAAATAAAAAAAATAAAGATATAATAATTATGTATCAATTTTATTAAAATTTAAATAAAAAGTTCTTATAGAAACATTAATTCGATATTTTTAAGATTTACAATAAAATAAATAAAAGACTAATTTATAAGAAATTATTGCATTTTTTTATAAATTACAGTATTTTGTGCAATTGGAGTTTTTGGAATTTAAAAGAACTTCCCATCAACTACCTGTTTGGTGTGGCTTCTAGGAGTTTCAGCTTCTGAATACTATTCATATTTCATGAATTTAAATTTTTCTCTTAAAAACTTACACTTTAAAATATTTTTTTAACTTTAAAAAACTCTTAAACAGTAAAAGTTTAAAATTTTTAAATCTAAACTTTTCATAAACTCTTTTTTTACTTACTTTTCATTCACTTTTTTACTTTTTTTAAAACTAAAACTCTATTTTTCCTCTAATAAAAATTTAAATTTATCACTCATAACAGTACTCAAAAAGCAAAAACTCTCACAAGTCACACTAAACAGGCTCTAAACATACCCTACGCCTATATTTGGTATTGTTATAAAGTAATAATGTTGTTATAATTCTTTTAATATTTTATTAGGTGAAAATTTATATTATTATTAAATGATTATTTTGAAAAGAATAGTATATATTAATATAATTATTAGATGTTAAAGCATATTAATCTTAATTTTTT
>BPVZ01000005.1:4441078-4452218 GCA_020521535.1 Rubroshorea leprosula
ATATAATATTATGAATAAATCTTAAATAAAAATAATTAATTATATAATAACATATAATATTATATAATATTATAACTATAATATTTTTCTAAAATCAACCCAAATGCAGTGTTAGTATTATACAGTAGAGTGAGATTGCATCATACTTTTTTATTATTACTATTATTATTATTATTATATAAAATATTTTATAATTTAGATGACTTTAAAACGTAAAATATTAATTATTTAATGGGATAATAATTTATATAACTCTCCCAGGGTAAAACCTTAAAAAGATTCAAGTTTTTTCCATTAAGATAATTTGGTTGTTGATAATGTACCTTGTTATTATTAATATTATAAAAAAATTATTTCACAATCTGAACGGTAGTTAATTGTAAAATAATACCCTTAAATTCGGGAGCCCTGACAGTGAGCCTCCCCCAATCCAATGGCCTTGATTTTGCAGTCCGATACAGTCTGGACTGCAAAACAGGCAACCCCTTAATATTAACATGCTCTATTTCTTGTATGTTTCTTAAGCATGAAGCTGACTGCTTTTCCCGTCCGGAGAGTCAGCTTTTTGCGATTTCAACTCTAAAAAACGGTGGAAGAGAGGTTTTCCGGTTGAAAGACGGTGGCTTTGAATATAAAACACCTGGAATTCGACGATCAGGAGCTGAAATTTCAGCGTGATGAAATCGAAAATGAGTAGCGAAGCTAGCAGCAGAGGCAACAGGAGCAGAGAGAGCGTGGTGGAGGATTGGGGTCGGCAGATAGGCTCTTGCTGTTATTGCAAATCCGGCGATCGCACCAGTATTTGTCATGGTTGGTCGTGTTGAATTCCTCCTTCTACTTAGATTGTTTTTATTCTTTCGAACTTTTCCCATGTGCTGACGATTTGGACTGATTGAACTTGGCTTTTGGTTTTGTTTGATTGGAATTAGCAGTTCTGTTGACAGAATTCTTCATTTGATTCTGAAAATTTTGCCAATTTTTAGTCATATACAGAGACAGTGATTTGTTTAATGTAGTATACCTGTGTTGAGGCCTGTGTTCCAGGGCAAGACTATGGACATTATTGAGTAATTAGAATAGTTTTTACTGTAAATTAACAGTTTTTAATTTTGTTTAAGAGTTTAGAAGGCATTTTGATGGAGTACGGGACATGAATTTTCTGATTCCCTTATTCTACTTTGCGATCTGCAGGTTTATGGGCACATAGCATTACAGTTGATGACTATCAAGGTTGGTTTACTCTGAATTTTCTGCAAAAATAACACAAGTACTAGTAATCATACGGAAGAATATTAAAACCTCTTATTGTAGTTAAATTTTTGCTGGTTCTAGATTATGTATGATAATGTTTACTGATTGGTAGCAGCACCTGATTCATATGGTTCTTAGTTATTCGAGTGAGGACCTTTTGGATTCCTGGATGAGAACTTGTAAGGTTCTTTGGAGTCCTCCAGGCCTGTTCTTTTGTAATGAATCTTCATTTTTTTTCCTATTATAATTGCCCTTAGATCTGCCTTTGCTGTGGATTCTGTTTCTCCACTTCTATACCAGTGCTAAATGCACTAGTTTTTTTGTTCCTTTTCACAATTCTTCCTATTTGGTATGATTTATATATTACATTTTCCTTTTTCTAGTTGCCTAATTTAATTATATGGCTATTTTGTTAGATCTAATTGACCGGGGGTGGAGCAGATCTGGATGTTTCCTCTATAAACCTGAGATGCAAAGGACATGTTGCCCATCTTACACCATTCGTTTGAAGGCAAGTGATTTTGTTCCTTCAAAAGAGCAACTTCAAGTGAATAAACGAATGCAGAGGTATGGTAATTTATTATATTATTATTATTATTTTCTTTTTGGTTTCTTTTGCTATAACTTTTCCAATAGTGCATTCTTGAAGAAATATTGTCATATCCAATAAGCCCTTAGAAATTCCAAAATTGAGGTATTTGGATTTGTTCTGCATGGAAAGATGGCTTGGTTTTAACTAGTGACTTATGTGTGAAAATTTTCACAATTTATCTGTTATTTTTGTTAATACACACTCACACACACTTCTTTAGGAGTAAATTACCTAATTGATTGTCAAACTGGTACTTGTCTAGGTTTTTAGATGGCAAGCTGGATGTCAGAAAACCAGTTCAGTCCAAGGAGGATCCGAGTACTTCTAATGCTACAGGCGGCTGTGTCAATCAAGTTTCAAACTCAGTGGCAGATAAATCTTTGTCTCATAACAATAAAGAAGAGAATAAGACAGAAGATTTTATGCATTATTTATCTAACCAAATTGACAATGCAGTGCATGAGTGCATTGAAGGTGGGGAATTTCCTTCTGGAATTCAACTGCCAAAAGCTCTGGTTAAAAAGGTTTCCCATGCCAAAAAGAAGCTTCTAGCTGAAGGATCAGAAGATCTTGTATATACCAGCAACATTGCCTACCAAATAGCAGCCACATTGAAGTGTTCACAATCAGCTGCAACGGATGTTTATCAGTCCAAAATTATTGCAGAAAAATTGGTGAATTCTTTAAATCACTCAGCAAGTATTTCTGGTCTGTCCATTAGGGCTTGCAATGGACATGTTAATTTTTATTCACCTGTTAAACATGGGTCTTTAGATGGAGATGTTCAAATTGTTACTCTACTTGAAGAATCTGCAAAAAGGAATGGAAGCAAAAGCTCTTCATCTAAGAATGTATATCCGCACAGAAAAAAGAGGAAGCTTGAGATTCGTTTAAAAAGGTCTAGTTTTGATCCAGAAGAGTATGCATTGTATAGGCAATACCAGATTAAAGTGCACAATGATACACCAGATAATGTCACAGAGAACTCATACAGAACATTTTTGGTTGATTCTCCCTTATTATTTGTTCAACCATCTATTACTGGTCTGGTTCCTCCCAGTGGCTTTGGCTCTTTCCATCAGCAATACATAATTGATGGTCAGCTAGTTGCAGTTGGTGTTATAGATATCCTGCCTAAATGTTTTTCAAGTAAATATTTTTTCTGGGACCCTGATTTTGCCTTCCTATCACTGGGTAAGTATTCAGCTCTCCAAGAAATAGCTTGGATAAAAGAGAATGAAGTCAGTTGCCCCAGTCTTCAGTATTATTATCTCGGCTATTATGTACATTCCTGTAGCAAGATGAGATATAAAGCAGCATATTGGCCATCTGAGCTTCTTTGTCCTTTTCAATGCCAGTAAGTTCCTGCTTCCTGCTTCTAGTAATTGAACAGTCGTTTGAGATAGAATATGCTTATTAAGCCCAATGATATGTACTTTTTCAACATATAAGTAGTCCATTTGACCCAATGTTATTCACTTAGTGGTAATTTTCATGTTTGATTCTAGCCCTTTATTACATTAATTCTGTTGAAATTACCAATCCTTTTTCGTTTATACCTTAATTTGCTTATGTACATAGCATTCAAAGTCTCATGACCTCAAATAATAATTTTCAGGTGGGTTCCATTTGATGTAGCAAGGCCTCTACTTGACAAAAAGAAGTATGTTGTTTTATCCGGTTTACAGGATGGGGAATCCTCCCAATCTGGAATCCTAGAAAACATAATGGAATTGCAACAGGATGAGATTGACCAAGAAGACAGAAATGATGTTTGTATAGACAATGATGAAGAAATGCTTGAGCCCAAATCTGAAGGTTCTGATGATGATTCAGAACCAGAAACCAGAAATCTGATGTCTGTTGGAATTGAAGATGGGAATTTGACTAACATTTTAATTGGGTTGAGAGGATCTCGGATGAGATATAAGGTATGTAAACAAAGGATGGTTGGCTGTTATTTCAAAGCTCTTTTACCATCCCTCCTGCCTGAATCTTCTTCTTTGTTTTTTTTTTTTTTTTTTTTTTTTGAAAAAGGAAGCAGAAGAATGCAACTATTGGAAAGGGGAAAGAAAAGGTTTTCTTTTAGTCTTATCCATCTCCTTGACTAAATTGACACTGCCATGTTACATATATATAATTAACCATTAAATGATAGGCAGTGGAGTTGAAAATTCTTTACAACCTTTTATTGATACACATTATAGAAGTCAAAAATTGTGTCATAGAAGGGGATCTGAGTCCGAGGAAACTAAAGATAGACTCTGAGTTATGGGCTGCTAAAATTTCGTGCATCTTATTTTGTGATTTTATTCTTACTGTTTTTTCTTTCTGAAGGATATTCAACAAGCATCTGATCCCAGTGACATGGACAACTTGGAGGCACAGTTGCAAAGATACCAAAGAGTGGTGGGTGTAGAGCTGTCTGAGCGGATGATTTGTTCACTAGACTAATTTTATACACTGCATTCCATCGTTGCATTGCTGAAATTGCTGCTAAGGACATGTCCTGTTTAGTATATATTGGTGCTGATCTAGAGCTGCTATGGTGCTATGACATTCCTTTTATTTCTTGGAATGGTAATTGTTTTGTTCGTTTCAAATCAAAATCACAGATTCCTAATCCTGGTTCACCTCCATTCTGTAATTTGAATTTGCTCTGCCCTTGTAGCAGCACTGTTTTTTTTTTTTTTCCCCTAATAGAATCTGCTTTTCCTTTCCCTTCCTAGTAAATATGGTATTGGGTATCTAGTTGCACATTTTGGATGCTATATAATTGCTTTGCTTCCTATAAATGGGATGTGCCAATATGCCCTCGTTAAACTTTCCACATAATGTAAATTGATAACATAAAGAAATTTTTATTGCGCGGGCAATGGATAGAATGTCGAATGTGTAATCCTCTTTTGGCTCTGTGAAGAAAATGTTATTTTAGGGTTAGGTCTATTTTTTTTTTTTTATTTGGATCACCCGGTATCCAGAAGTTCATTGGGTTATCGATTAATCTGAATTTGAGTTGGGTAGGATGCAACGAGCGGTAAAACTCTTCCTTACGAGTTTTAACAGAACTACACTATCAAAACTTGAAACAAAAACCTCTGTTTAAGTTGGAAGAGTTCTCTATCAACTTCTCCATCTACAGTTGGGTAGGATGCAACGAGCAGTAAAACTCTTCCTCACGAGTTTTAACAGAACTACACTATCAAAACTTGAAACAAAAACCTCTGTTTAAGTTGGAAGAGTTCCCTACCAACTTCTCCACCTACTCATGAGTTTTAGGTTTGGTCTTTGTTTGTTGGTTATGCATATGATGGTCCTAACAAATTTTCTAAGCATATGATCGATGCCTTGATGTGAATCATTATTGAATCTACTAATAAGTAAATATCATCTAATTTAAATTCAAATTTTAAGATTAGTATTTAAAGAAATTAATTTTTTTAAATACTTAAATTAATATAAAAAATATACTTTTAAAATTATTTAAAAATAAATTAATAGTTTAGAGAGGCATTGTTCATTGAAACCAAATAATAATATTATTATTATTATTATTCACCAAGAGGTCTCCGCTTGCTATCCCAACTTCGATGACTTTTAAAAAAAAAATATTGTTTTTGAGAACATTGTCATTCTTAAATCAGCAATTAGCTAGACTTGAAACTTGATAACATTTTCCTATCTACCCCCTTGTTCATCCGAAAACATTTGTTGAAATATCTGTCATTTATTTATTATAAACTGATACTTGAGGACAAAAAAAGGAAGCAATTTTCTTTTTGATGAAGGCAATTTCAAGAGGATGCAGCTTTCAAATGCTACACCAGCTGAATCAAAAAGGAATGTAAAAGCTGGCATTATAATAATCTAAATGAAAATCTGAACATTCATTTATGTACCACGATTCAATCAAAGTCTGTGTACTGATCAACTGAATCAGAACCAACTATTTTCAATGTTTTCAATCAGGTCAGACGAGGGCCGACCAGTTTTGAGGATTCACATTAAGTTGAATTGGGGGGGTTGAAGAATGTACAATTGGAATTTGAAGTTGGTTGGATTTTCAGAGTAATCAAGCATCATCTGCATCACTCCCACCAACATGTACTTCTTGACTCCAGTAACCGCTTCCATCAGGACCAGCTAGCTTAAACCTGTTCAACAGCACCTATTAAGAACATGTTACCTAATCAAGAATTTAAAGTCTCTCCATATTTCAGGTTTATCTTTACTGACCGTTCAAGGACAGATTTTCCTTCCTTGTACTTCTGGTTCTTCTCATGGGCAGTTTCCTGAAAGAAACTTTCCAAATAACTAATTGCAACAGAAAAACATATATCATTCAAAATTTTCAAACACCCTGCCATCAGATCTTACATATTTCCACCCCACCATTGATCCACACCCAACACAGAAGATATCAGCCACAGTATGCATCCCAGTCAACATCAGCCTCTCCTCTTTTTCTCCAACAGTGACATTCACTCTGTCAAAGAATGAAATATGAGAATTATATGAAAATGAATAACCATAACACATCATTTTATGTGACTTAATTGCCCAATAGATAATGTAAGTTGACCATCATAAAGAAGAAATAGATCATGTGAGTTGAAACAATGAATAAAACCCTTCATTATCCTAATTAAGAACATAGCTCATTAAAACCAGACACCTGCAAGAGCCCAATCAAGTCATTCACCCCTCCCTCTGTTTATGTACAAACTAAAAGACGAAATGGGCAGATGGCCATTCTCTTATTAAATGGCAAACGAAAAGTTTTCAGCTGAGTCACAAGCTGCATTTTATTTTATCAGGAGCTACAATAATACACTGTTGTCAGATCAAACATTATTTGGCTTGCCCCAAAGTGGCACCTTATATCACAGTGTTCAGTATTCAAACATAAGGAGAAGGTTCCAAAATCAAGAAAACTTACACCTTACTGAAGAGGTAAGCTTTCCCATGCCTGCATTGGAATGCCTGAAGAGAAGAAAACAAGCAAAGACCAATTAGAAAGTTTGCTTCTTGTAGAACCTCCAACCTTGCATTTTATGAACAATTGAACACAATGAAAATTGTTCACTCTAATTTAAGAGCAAAACAAAAGGCCTTCAAATTGCTGAACCATATCAATAAGTATCCTCCTTGTATACCATCTATAACTTCTCCAAGAAACCCTACCTATCTCCTGCTATACTAGGCAAAGATAGCAAGAGGGTCTGGATTTGTATTGTATCCTAGTACATACAATTCAGAGACAAATAGTTTCAAAAGCATTACTAAGTTGGTTTCAAAGAAATGTGGATGCATTTCTTCCCAAGTTTTTAGTAGGAAATCATGGCTGTTAGATTCAGCATCAATAAAACTACCAGATCTTAAGTAACATCATTTTTAGACAATTTCAGTATCAAGGATCAATTATGGCAGTAATGGATATGCCAATAAAATTAACCGTCAAATATAACATTCATATTTATATAAGGCTACAATCCAGTCCATGCAACAGATTCAGTCTTTAGGGAATGCCATTGGAAAATACATTTAGCATCACACATGATTAACAAATTAAGAGTCACCACAAATACGGTATCCGCTAAGAAGACAGTAAATTTGATATCCATTAGTAAATGTCAATTTTAAAGTCATGAAATTTTCAACATATGCCAAAACTCAAAAGACCAGAAAATCCCATACAGGATAACGAAGTTCCTAATTTCTACGGCAAAACAACCAATTGATCATTGTCAAGCCTACTCAGCTATCATATTAACCACATAAGTAAAGAAAACGCTACCCCTAACAACAAATGCCATTCTATTATATAATGAAACACCCAGATAAATCCTTCTCTCTTGATTTCTGCTGCTGATCGCTAATTAGTCACAAATAACCATCAAGATATGAACACAGTGTTAATTGCTGTACTGATTGAGTAGCATGGAT
Organism: Rubroshorea leprosula; assembly: GCA_020521535.1. Taxonomy (NCBI): domain Eukaryota; kingdom Viridiplantae; phylum Streptophyta; class Magnoliopsida; order Malvales; family Dipterocarpaceae; genus Rubroshorea; species Rubroshorea leprosula. Next base: position 4,448,868 of record BPVZ01000005.1, read on the forward strand.
AATTCTCCATGCATGACCCAAAAAAAAAAAAATTAAACACAAAAAGATGAATCCCAATTTTCCCACAAGCATAGCATGCAAGCATATACAATGAATGAATCAAATCAAACATTGAGAAAAGATCAAAGAGGAAAACAAACAACCTTGGAGATGACATCCTCACAGAGGGCTACATGGGTTCTACAGTGCTTGCAACTATAGATCCTCCCTTCAAGATTAACCACAAACAACCTCCCCATCTATCCCACAGATCTTTGCAGGCAAAACCAGAATCCTTAAGTGGATATCAAGAGAAAATTGAAAACTTTGATACCAAGATCGAGTTTTGACAAAACCCACAAGTAAAAGATTGAAGATTGACAAAAGGGTATGCAAAATTTAACAAGATTAACGGATTATAGGTTAAGAAATGGAAATAAATTTAACGAGAAGGAGATCCTAGAGAAACACAGAAAGGAAATGAAGGGAGATGAAAGAAGGGGAAAGGAAGGTTTGGATAGCTGAGAGACGTTTGGTGATCGCGCACCTCAGTCTTTCTACTTTGTTGCGTAGTCTTTATCGTGCTGTGAAGAATAGTTTTGCATAAAATTCAGACCAAGAAGCTATCAAATTTCACGATTTATTGCGCTTTTTCTGTAAAGTGGAACCTGACAAGACGTGTATTCTACGTGTGTTTTTGCCTTTTTTAAAGAAAACAGAAAGGACAAAATTCCTTTCTTTTTAAATTTTAATTCTGTTCGGTTAAGTCATTTAATTGTTCTTATAAAAGGTTGACTTGCATTATGCCCTTAATCTAATGCTACTCACAGTATTTTTGATGTATATTTATAAATTTTTTTGTAATTTATACATTTAGTAAATTATTTATTCTTGCATCTGGCCCTTGAGGCCTAGTGGCAATAGCTACCTTGATGCATTCTCCATTTCTCGGGTTGGGTTCGAAACCCGCTCCTTGCAAATATGTTCAAAAAAAAAAGTAAATTATTTATTTTTATTTTTTTTGAAAAGATTATAAAAATCATCTTATTTAAAATTAATAAAAATTTTAAATAATTTAATAAAATTCTCAAATTTTTTTCATACATTACATATTAAATTATTAATTAAGTTAATTTTAATAATAATATATTTAATTAAATAATTTTATAATAAGTAATTTTTTAAAAATATAATTACTAAATATTAAAATATTTTTTATGATAATACAATACAATACTTTTAAGTTTTAACAGTTATAGTTATAAAATAACATATTATTAAATTAAGCCTATAAAAAGTACAATTTAATTGATAAAAAACTTCTTTCAATGATAAAATTATCAGACCCGAGAAAATAAAATTCTATAGAAAATATCTTAAACCCAGATTAGCACAAAGGCCTATATGCATTTGGTTTTTTACCAATTCAGAGTGTTTTTTGGGTCAAATTCTATGTACTCTAAATTAATTTCTTTTGAAACAACCTAAATACACGTCAGATGAACCCTTCTTTTTTTTGAATCAGCCCTCAGGTGAACCTTCAATGCATTTTTCTTTAGCCACAGCCTAAATGCATCACAGGCACGCAGAATAGCATTGACTGTCAATGTACAATATTATCTGTTTAACAATCAAGGCATGCTTCTTTCTCAACTTCTAAACTTCTAAATAATTACTCTAACACAAACTTGTGTATGCAATGTACCTTTGATTTTTTTTAATTTTATTGTTAGTAATATGTATGAAATGGAGACACTTATAAGTTTTTTTTTTTTTTTTAATGGGAGAGTCATTTAAAAGTTAGAATTAACATAAATAACATACCAAATATATATATTTTATCCAGCACAAACTCACAAAGAAAAGTCAACATAGGCTTAAAAAAAAAAAAACTAAATTAAAATACTTTTACTTAATTCTTATTTGAACTAGCATGCTTATTGTTTATTGTATTTGTTAGTCTCAATTGAAAAACAGACATACAATTTAATATTCTGTAAAAGATTCAGAAAACAATAACACTGTTTAATTTAGATTCATTTTCCTTCTTCCCAAAATTATTATATGTTTTAATGTTTGGAAAATTTTCAATCACATACTAAATTTCTCTCTCTAATTAGGCCAAAGATGGATTAACTACTTTAGAATCCAGAGCTCACTAGCACTTGAAAACCATTGTTCTTTCAACTAAAAACAGGATGATATGAGTTACCTAGTCAATATAATTCACTAATTTCAATGTGAACGAACACTTTGGTCTATCTATTTATTGAAATCCCAATTAATATAATGGGTATGATATATATATTTATATTTATATTGGTTGCACAACTGGAGTCAAGCCTCTCTCATCTTTCATCTTACATCACCTATATGTCATGCGACTTAAATTCAAGATCTATTACTCTCAACGAAAAGAGATTACTACTGAATTATTTAGATAGTTAACATACAAATCAACTTACTTCCAGCAATATGATATCTTTAATATTTTACAGGAAAACATACAAATCAATTTAAAAATGTTTAGTCTAATCGTTTTGATCTGTTTGTAACTGATATTAAATATTCAATAATTGATATCTATTATTGCTTATAATTTTAACACTATAAACCATTATATATTGAGTATTAATTATAAATTTATTCAAAATCACGTCTAAACTCAAATAGAGCTTAAGAAAAATTTTAGGAGACAAGAATGAAAGGACTTGATGTTATACAATAGTGAGTCACTGGTTAAAGGTAGCAACGAAGCCGATGGGACCCTTGCCGGTGACTGCAGCCTGGATTCCGAAGATGAGGAAGGCCACCATGGCTAGCCGGGAATGCTTGATCTCTGCCAGCTTAAGGTTGTCGACCTTCTCAGGGTCAGAGGCTAAACCGAGGGGATCGAAGTAGCCTCCAGGGTATAACCTCTTCTCAGGGTCAAGTTCCGCATTCCTTTGAAATTCAATGTAGCCAATTACCAAAACTTCAATCCATATTAATGTGGTCAAGGAAAAAGGCAGGGGTTGGCCAAGGTAAGATGATCCTTCCACTAGCTCCACCTACAATTAATTAATTTAACCAAATAAAAATATCATTATTCCAGAGAGAAAGGGAAAAAAAAAAAAAAAATCTATCAAGTGTTGGGATTTGTCTCCATTGAGTAATAATATATGTCATTATCAACCATAGTCATCATGAATTTTTGCTTGTTTTATAAGAAGACACGATGAAGAAAAATATTCTTGAGGCACCCTTGTTCTTCATAGCGTTGCATAAGGCTCCCTTGTTTTATAAGGGGTTTTTTTTTTTTTTTTTTAAAAAAAAAAAAAAGTTCGAGACTTATCTTATAGACTCAAGTATGTACCATTTGTTTTTCACTTT
>BPVZ01000005.1:4457825-4481321 GCA_020521535.1 Rubroshorea leprosula
ATATAAAAAAATAAAACACCAACATGCCTCCTTCAAAAACAAAAATCTACCTTGGATTGATTTAGCACGAAGAACATTTAAAAATCCAATCATGAAATGTAGGGTAAAAAAAAAGTGATATCAAAGAAATCGTCAAGTTATTAGATACAATACTAATTAAGAAAATAGAAAGAAATACTAAGGAATTAAAGCCTGTATTGTGCTTATTGTGAAAGAGAACTTTTGTGTTTTATGAGTCGAATGAGAAAAAGAATCTTAAAAACCTTTAATTCGTAGTCAATCAAATAGAAAATAAAAGACAGGGACGTCATAATATTAAAATTGTCAAAATAATTAATCCCAACCATCACTTAAGTAAGATCTACATTATACTTTATTTATCATGTGATTTTGATTGAATATTCTGATATTTTTAATATTTAAACGTTATAATTTTCCCATCCTCTCAATCAAATATACATAAAGTTCATAATCTATATCTTTTAGAAACTATTTATCTAAATCTTCAATATTTTCTCTATATTTAAATGTTCCTAGCCATCTAAAAACTTTATAATTAATCTTAATAAAATAAAATATAAAAGAGACCATATTTACAACTTTTCAAAAGTTTAGGGAGGCCACTATCCTCTAATTACACTTATTAATTATTTTTTATAATATAGTAACATTTTGATTGACCTTAACAAAAGGCCAGTGACTATCCGTTCCTCTATTTGTCTTCAGCTCTTGAAGCAACAATCAGAGACAGTTAGCAAAATCAAAGGGAAGATCGATGAACCAAACTCTTGATTCCTTGCCACTCGCTTGGCCAAACTTCCAAGGGTTCTTAACCTATTTTCCCTCCTCAATTTTCCAAAAAATTATATTAGTTAGAAAAGAAAAATCAAAGGGAAGATAAACTTAGTATAATTAATAAGTACTTACATATTATATTGGTATAAATATATATAGAATACGGAACGTTAATCCACAATATCACGGGAGCATTCACCTATAATATAACATAAAACAAAATTAAGTGGGGGTGTCAATTTTAGTACTCATTTTATTGATTAGTGACAAAGAAACCAAAACGCAAAAAGATTTAAGAAGGAATTTGGCCGACAAAAGTTCAATATATGAATGAGGCAATTATAACTTCGGCAACCAAGTTGTTGTTGTGGGAGATACAATGAGTTTGCTTCAAATCTCCAATTCCAATACTTTCGGTAATATTGTTGCAACCTTAATCTAACCTGCAAGGTGGTGTTATGGGAATAATTTTTTTGTTTTATTTTTTTATATAATTTTTACATATTGATTTTTTTTTATATAACTTTTACATATCATTAAATAAGTTGATGCATTTAATATTACAGGTCTTACATAAATTAAAAAAATAAATTATTTTAATGATACATCAAATTATACAAAAAGATAAAAAAAAAATTATACGAAAAAGCATTTCCCAACATGTAATATTCACATTTTTTATTGTCTCCACAGCTACTGGCAGAGATAAAGGGTCTTCAGATTCCATACCTTCCTAAATTTTTGAAAAATTAATAATATAGTTTAATAATTTATATCTCATCATATATAATCCTAATATATTTTTTTTATCAGTATTTCTTTTTATCCCATAAAATTATTTCTTAATTTCATGACTGCATACAACTTTAAATATTAATTGTTGAACTTAATTACTTAAATAGGTGCGATCTTATTAACACTAATACACCAAATCCCATCAAAACTTAATTACTTAAACCATTAAATATGTCTAGGGTGCAAGATACCGAATTGTTCCATTTTACATTTACCATAATTTTTTCTACAAATTTCATGGAAAAAGAAAAAGGAAAAATCTTTCAGTCGATTGGGATGTTGGGCTCATTGATTAATTATTTGAATAGAAGGCCAAGAGGACAGGAAAAAGAGAGGCATCATTTTGGCCACCGGACAATTGGATGAATTGCAAAATGCATGTGATCTCTTCTATCCCAGGTCACTTTCATGGTTTCCCAGCATTAATCTGAGCCACACGTGCAACCCTGACATACACATTCGTGTGTGTGAATGGGATCAGAACCGGACAGAACAGAGCAGAGCTGAGCTGAGCTGAGCTAGCAGACATAGGGTAAACGTACAGATTTGCAGTTGTACACTCCACACACGTGTGCATCAAAACCTGGTGTCTCGTGGGATTCACTCTTTCAAACGGAACCGCACCGCCGGAGAGATGTGCTTGCTTTGGCCGCACCACCACAAGTAGAGGAGGTTGGCCGGCGTTACCAAATTTTTTGATTTCTTGAATCGAACAAATCCTGTCAATCTCAGTATACACTATGGTTTTTTTTTTTTTTTTCTCTCTGCAAGACGATAGGGATATATGATATAATTTTATAAGGGTAATGTTAGAACCACTTCATTTTTATTTTGAATTATATAATAAAAATGATTTATTTTATTTTATTTAAATTTATTTATTTTTATATAAAATAAAATTACTATTAATATTCCTTAGGCAGTTGGAGAAACTTGTTTTAATTCAATTAGTAAAGTGTGCAGCCTCCAACCATGGCTTCCTGGTAGTATATATATTCATGTAACTTCGAAATGAAATGAAGAAAATAAATCTCATTAAAAACAAAAGTGAAGAGAATAAATAATTTTTAATTATTTGAAATAAATAATTTGGTCCCATTAAACAGATTATACATTTGGGGTGGAAGATTCAATGCTGATCAAGTGGTTCTCTGAGCTTTATAAAATGTAAAAGTAAAGAAGGTAATTATCCAATTAGTTCCTCAAAATTATAAATTTATAATTATAATATATTATTAAATAAATAAATTATATATTATTATAAAAAATTCCGTTATATTATATAATAAGATTTTATGAATAAATTTATAATATAATATAATATTATAATTATATTATTTTCAAAACAAAAATTCATGTAAATTTTGGGTAGCCACGCATTTCGAGAAACACAATTACGGATAGAAAAAAAGTGTCGGCAAGTTTTTATTTCTTAAGTTACATATGCCATTTACCTTCTGGCATTTTTCTCAACACAATTCTCTCATCTATGATCGCTCGATCGAGCAAAATCCAAGGTGATGCATCAAATAATTAAGAATGTCACTTTCTTCGTGCCATCCAATTTAATCTTAAAACTGTTATGATGTAGCCCAGTGGTGCATGGAAGGTGTAGGAGGGGCCAACACAAAACTGGAATTATATATATGTAGGGATGGCAGAGGTTCCTTTCAATCGGTACAGATTTGATTACTGCCAGATATATATATGACTATGAAAATGTGATATGGGCAACAAAAAAGCAAGACAATGGTGAATCATCCTCCCTGCAAATGTCACCTCACACGTGGGACTAATGTGGTGTGGGACTAATGTGGTGTGGGACATTATTCACACTATCAAATAATTATAATAACATGCCTCCCTTATTCATTGAAAGAGAAATTTACCCTAATTGGATCAATTCATTTTTGCTGTCTACTTTTTTTTTAAGAGCAATAATAAGATGTTAACAACTTAAATAACTTAATAGTAATATATTTTTAATAAAAATAAGAGATTATGAATTCAAATAATATGATATATGAGTAAAATAAGTTATAAAATTGTAGAGAATTATTTTTTATTATGTAACTTAAAAAAAAAAAAAACCAATACTCTAAGGTTTTTCTCATAATCCTCCATTTTTTACATTAATAATTAGTTTTTAATCAACGAAATTTACTATATAAGTACAAGTAATACATCTATATATATATAGATATCACAGCTCAAGTTCACAATACATACTTGAGGACTAAGAATAATATGTGCAAGAGAAGGATGAGATAAAGGATTAACAACCGAGCATTCAGATCTAATGATTTGTCTCCAAGTTTTAGTATTTAAGTAGGGTTGGTTAGGAGTTCGAGTCCTACAAACCACATGAATATTCACACTAAACCTGCGGACTATTGGTGCTTCTCTCAGCCCATGGGTTAGGCTCATTCCCTTCCTCCTTCCTCCTTCCCCTTCCCCCTGTAATTGCCCTTGTTCAAAAAAAAAAAAAAAAAAGATAGAGGATTAATAACAAATCAAAGGTGTTCATCATAAGTTACATTTATTAAATTCATGAGACTTATGCAAGTGTTGATATATATATATTTTTTGTTAAAACTTTATTGTGATGACAAAAAAATCTCTTTTGGTCCTTATACTTAAAAAATTTCCTTTTAATCTTGATAGTTTTTTTTTCCAATCCCTTTTTGGTCCCTTTATTAAATTTTTAGTGATGTGTCAAATTATTTAATGGAACTACCTGATTACTTTTTTATATAAATGATGTGCAAATCCAAGGTTATCAAAAGGAAGATTATGTGGACAAAATTATAAGCCCATGGAAGCATTTCATCTAAATATCTTAGCCCACTTGTACAAATTAAAAATTTTATGTCTTAATTCATGAATTAAATGAATTTAAACAAGATTAACCTTAAATTCTTCATCTTCTTCTTTGTCCTCATCCTCATCCTTGGCATCGTCATCATCATCGTTATCTTCACCATCCTCTCCATCATCTTCATCTCTATTGCTTGGAGACTTGCTGGTCATCTTTCTTGGACTCAGATTCAAGTGCGATGGTGAGCATGGACATGGATAGATTGTGGTTTGCAAGACAAGAGAAAGGCATGAGAGGGTAAAGCAAGGTGGAGGCATGTTGGTGGGTGGTGAGGGGCAGTGAAGGAATGGAGATGGGGATGGATGGTTGTGATAGGTTTGATAAGAATTTCTTCTCTCCTCTATGAAATTTCTTCTCTCCTCTATGAAATTTCTTCTCTCCTTTATGGAATTTCTTCAAGGAATGGATGCCTTAAAGAAGCAAGGGCAAGGCCTTTGATCTTAGATTCGAGTTGATGCCAATGTTCAATCGTAGTTGATTTTTAATTTTATTTTATTTTTATTTTTTTACCTTTCTTGAATCTAGGTTGTAGATGATAGAAGGACAAAACCAAATTTGGGTTCTTTGTGAAACCTAGGTGCTGGTTTTGTGTTCAATTTGAACCTAGATCATGTTTGATTTGGATTCATCATGAACCTAGTTATACTTGGGTTTGAAATTGTAAGTGATAGGTTTGTGTTGCTACATACTTCATAACTTGGTTCATTTGTGACCTAGGTTCAATAGGAAAATAAGGGTGAAGAGAAATGATGGAAAGGGGGTTGAAGATCTGAAATTAGGGAAAGTAGTAAAGAGCAGGATCTGATTTACAAGAAGAGAAGTTAGGGTTTGCAATATTGATAAATTACTCTAATTAGTAATTAACTTATTGTTTTTATCAGTGAAAATATTCCGATGAATTCTCAATTATTAATGTTTGCAGTTGAAGCAAGGTATCCAAATTATTGGCGATCCATTAGCATCGAAGAAGAAGATGAAGATATGTAGATGTTTCAAAAACCAATTTCTAATTCAACTCAGTTAAAAAATCATTTAATATTGCCATGTCACTAAAAAGGTCATTTAATAGTACCACATAGGGCACCTATAGCTTTGGCTACCTTGGTTTAATTGCATTGAACTCCTGGTATTTGCTAGAGTTCCATTTGCTACAATGGTAGCCAAATTATCCTCATTCCCCCACATTCCCCATGTTCAAAAAAAATATATATATAGTACCACATAAGTTTTTTGCCTTTATATCTCATTTCTATCTAATATTTAAAAATTAAAAAACATAAATTGGTTAACAGAAATTGTGTCATTTCACCATTTAACTAACAAATGAATCAAAAAGGGGTCGGAAAACAAATTGTAAGGACTAAAAAGGGGCTTTTTAAGTATAGGGACCAAAAAGAGCTTTTTGTCAAAGAAAAGGGACCAAAATGACATTTTAACCATATTTCTTTCCCACAATCCGAACTTAGGACATTCTTAATACCGGATCTGTCTCAGAACAACTTATAACCTAACTACCTATATATATATTTGCAAAACATTTCTCTTAATTACATTAAGGGAACAATAAGAATTAATTTGTGCAGATCAAAGGCAGAAACTCATGATGGGATTGCATAAAGGGAACATATATGTGGATACTTGGGGATCATTATTTTATGAGGGATGTTATAAATGGGGTCCACGCGGATGTGCAACATACCATCATCATCCCTCGTATATTAAAAATCCATAGGCCCATAATTGCACATAAAAATCTAACATGTGGCTTGTCAATGTCAAATAGAGCTTGGCATGCATAGAAGCTTCATTTATATGGAAAAAGCACTTAATAAATTTGATAACCTTAATACCTTGTTTTTTATGACTCTAATGATAATATGTAGTTAATAATGACAATAGAAAGGAATTGTTTTTATGTAATTTTAAAGGAAACCCTCCCTTGCATAAAGACAACTCTTATCGAGAAAAACAACCAATTTAGCCTTAATTTGTTTCCACTTTTTTTCTTTAATAGAAGACGCAGACATTTGGAAATGGCCCGCCCGGACAGTGCTGAGGAGTCCTCTTGCATAAAACCTTAAATCAATACATATATTTCTTAACTCTTACAATTAAAATTAAACTTTCCACACGACTAGTCTTACCAGTTACCAACACCTTGCGCTTAATTTTTATGGGGTTTTGGGTAAACAACTAGTTATAATTTGCTTTTAATTAAACTATATATATCTCATTCAACGTGAATTAAAATTAACGTAGCGAGAACACTAGTAAAAATTTGATCAAACTAATATCTATTAATTAAAATTTTTTAATTTAAAATTAAAATTAAATATTTAAATTTTTACCATATCAAATAACTAATTTTTCACACTTAAGCTGAAAGTCCAATAATGTCAAACCACATATAAGTGCATCCCCTTTCAAGATAATGATTCGAATTCCACCTTTGCAAATTTATTAAAAATAATAATAATAACTAATTTTTCAATAAACAGCTGCATATTAGCCAGGGCAAATTAATGGGATTGTGGGCCAACAATACACATGCATACTGAGAAAAAGGTTGAGTGACATAAAATGTAAAAGACAAGTGAAAAGTGGAGTATGTTATGTATATCGAAAAGATTGTTCTGCAATTTGGACTTCGATTTAAACAACACAATAATAATTATTAAATGAAGAGTTGTTCATATTGAGAGCTCTCTTGCACTTTATTTAACAAATTTATTTTATAATTAAATATATTTTAAATAATAAAATAAAAAAATTTATGTGTATTGTGCTACATTTATATTTTCCTTTTATTTATTTATTTTCTCTTTATGGAATTGTTGGTTATCAACATTCAACGGGCATGGGTTGGCTTCTAATTTTTTTTTTTTAACTAATATAATTAAAGGATGAGAAATAAAATTATTAAAATTCAAATTTTAAACTTTTAAATATTATCACACTTTTTAAAGAAATTGTGATTATTAGGTAATAACGGTGATGGGCAGGTTCGATTTCTACCGAATGGGTATGGGTTGGGTACAAAGAAGTTCCTAATTAACAAAATCAACTCCATGTTTCAAATAAATTGCGGAAAAAACCAGCAAAGCTACATACAAATGCTTTGGTAGGTTCCAGGCTCATATATCACAGCTCATTTTCCACTCTTTTCCTGTCCAAATTAAGTTCTAGTGGAAAAGCATTTTAGAAAAAAAAATTTGGCAGAACAATTAAATCCACTTTTAAAAAATATTGGTAGGAATTCACCCCTAAAAAAAATTAGATAAATTATCTTTTCATATCATAAATTAATACAAATTACTCATTTTTAAACTTTATTTTGTTAAAAAATACTGACATGGTAAATAAAATTCTAACGTTTTTTGTTGAAAAATGAGTGATTTGTATTGATTTATAATTTAAAAGAGTAATTTATCTTTATTTTTTTTTTTAGAGGTGGATGTATTTCTACCAATATTTTTTAAGGATGAATTTGAAAGTTTTTCCAAAAAATTTTAAGAAAATTCTCAGATATCAAAATATCTCTCACATTTATTGCCTTACCATCCTTTGATTCTCACGGATATACCCACATCTCCCACCCGCCGTGTGCTTTCCTCCATTATCACCCTCTCTTACGCACCTCCACTCTTCACTCCTTATACACAACTCCCATTTACAACCTTAATTCAACTCTTGATTTTTTTGTCATGGCAATCCTTTTTGGCTATCTCTTGCTCTGTTTTCTAGTCTCTGCTGGATTCTTTATCGTGTTCAGGGCTTCCCGGTCTCGTCGGCTCAGGTTGCCGCCGGGGGGTCTGGGTCTTCCCTTTGTGGGTGAGACTCTACAGCTGATAGCTGCTTACAAGACGGAAAACCCCGAACCGTTTATAGACGAGAGGGTGAACCGGTATGGCCCGATCTTCACCACCCACGTTTTTGGAGAACCGACGGTTTTCTCAACCGATCCCGAGACAAACCGGTTCATCCTGCAAAACGAAGGTAAGCTTTTCGAGGGCAGCTACCCGGGTTCGATATCAAACCTGCTCGGAAAACACTCGTTGGTACTCATGAAAGGAAGTCTCCACAAAAGAATGCATTCTCTTACAATGAGCTTCGGGAACTCCACGATCATCCGAGACCATCTGTTGGTTGACATAGACCGGCTGGTCCGGTTCACTATGGATTCATGGACCGACCGGATCTTGCTCATGGAAGAAGCCAAGAAGGTAGCACAAAAAGAAAACTCATTATACATTAACTGACCAAATTAAAATTCTTTTCCAAAAACATATATTCTGCCGATTTAACTTGGCGGTGGTGTGTCTTTGACTTTGGTGAGTCAGATTCCATCGGAAATGGACACGTTATGACCGCAAGGTTGACGGCTAAAATTTATATATTCAATCCGTTTGATGCAAAGAGAAGTAAATTTTTTTTTTTTAATGGATGCAGATAACGTTTGATTTAACAGTGAAGCAATTGATGAGCTATGATCCGGGTGAGTGGACTGAGAGCTTGAGGAAAGAGTACGTGCTTGTTATCGAAGGCTTCTTTTCCATCCCGTTGCCGATCTTCTCCCCCACCTACCGGAGAGCGATCAAGGTAATTAAGGATACATGCCGGCCCGGAAAATGAATGGGATTATTTATATTATATTTGGGTTTCGGCTAAACTGTGTGGTTTATGGGTTTGAAGGCTAGGACGAAGGTGGCGGAAGCGTTGAGCTTGGTAGTGAGGCAGAGAAGGGCGAAGTACGAAGCTGGAGAGAGGAAGAACGACATGTTGGGAGCTCTGTTGGCCGGAGAAGACAACTTCTCCGATGAGCAGATTGTGGATTTCTTGCTGGCTCTGCTCGTCGCCGGCTACGAAACCACCTCCACCATCATGACGCTGGCTGTCAAGTTCCTCACTGAGACACCTCTCGCTCTAGCTCAGCTAAAGGTGCGTTATTATTATTATTTTTATATAAAAAAATTTACATTTTCTTTTCTTTTTCTGGTGGAACCGGATCCAGAAAACAATTATGTCGGGCACATCAAAAACCTCATTTTATATTAAATTAATAATTTTAATTTAACAATTAACAAAAATTAATAAATTTTACTTTATTTTTTGTATATAAATTAATATTTAAAAATCAAAATGTACAATTTTTACGCGCTTTAATCTGTGCTGCATGACTAAGTATTAAGACAACTTTTTTGTGGGAATGGATGGTGGGGGGAGGAATTTTTCCCAACCATTCTCAACCCTCTTTCTCTCAATTCAAATAAAATATTGACTAAAAAAAATTATCAAAAGTCAAGACATTTTAATAATTAAAATGTAAAAGATAATAATAAAAATAATATTCTTAATTAATTAACACATAAAGAAAATTATAAATAATATATAAATAATTTTGCAAAAATTTTAACATTTAAATATTCAAAAGAATATTTAAATTAATTATTTAAATATAATTATTAGTTAAATATTCAATAATTGATCATATATCTTTTTTTAATTTTAAATATTTAATATATTCAATTAGAACCAATAATCAATAATAACAATAACAATAACGTTAACAAATGATCTATTAATTCGAGTAGAAAGAGTTCGATTCTTTTTAAACAAAATTTTGAGTTCGATTCTTATAAATAAAAAAATAGATTCTGAGAGAATTTTTCTCTTAATAAGATCTAATACAGTTCGATTTCAAATTAATTAAAATTTAATGTGATTATCAGATATTAAAAGATTAATTAAAAAAAAATAACAACAACGTTAAAACAAATAGCTTCTTAAGAGATTTTCCTTATCAATTTCTTTGAGATTATACAATCATTTTTTGTGGTAAATAAATAGAACAACTAAAGTTAGGAAATGTGTAGAATATTGATGGGGTGTGGGTAAAATGTGAGGGCAAAAAGGTACAAGTAAGTGAAAAGGTCAAAAGTAGGACCAGGGTTTGTCAAAGTGGACAGAGTGATGCCTCCCAAAAAAACTGCACGCACGGCTTGAGAGGCGTCAGAATCTGATGGCAGTGTCTTTTGACCCATGTACGTTCTTTTGCTATAATGACCGAAACGCCCGTGACATTTATCGGGGGCAATACGGTCATTGAATTGTTTCCCGTACGATGCAGTACAGATGTATGGGAAAACGTGGGTGTTGATTCCAAGGCCATGCCCATCAAGCGGTGCAAAGTGAATGGTGAGGGGGATTCTCATCTTCTAGTCACCACAGCACAACACCCCACCCCCATGCTAGTGCCGTTTGATTCCCCTGATTTTTACGGCAAAACTTGCTTATCTCTTTACTCTTACTTTAATAAATTAATAAATTTTAATATCTCAACTTATATTATAATATTTTTAATTTTTTACTTATATAAATTAAAAAAATAACTTTTATTTAACGTAAAATTTTAATATTTGTTAACTAATTGTTATCATTTTGTTAATAGTCAATTGATAGACTCTTAACAGTGATAGAAACAAAACTAACAAAATATTAACAATCAGTTAATGAACGTTATGAATTAATATTAAATAAGGATTATTTGTTTCAATTTATAAAAATAAATGATTAAAAGTATTATAATATAAAGTAAACAAATAAAACTTATAAATTTATTAAGGTAAAACTAAAAATAAGATTTTGTCAATTTTGACTGTATGTTTTAAGCCTTGGCTAGTGGCTTGTGTAGTCAGGGACTTGCCACCTTGTTAAGCAGGCAATTCCTTTGGGGCTTTGTTTGGTTAGATTGTTTGTTTTAATAAGAAAATTTTTATAAGAAAATGATTATATGAAAAGTTAATAGGTTTTGTAATAAAATTTTGTTAGATTATTATTATTTTTATATCTAATAAGAAATTGGTATAAAAAAATAATCTTTTTGTGTTTGATAAGAAATTAATGTAAAAAAGGTAGGTGGAAAGACTATCAAACGAATCTTATGTAGGAAAGGTTGGGTTTCCTTTCAAATGTTTACGATTTAAAATTTATGTCAGAAAAACAAAAACCAAAAATGTCATTTTTACTTTTATTTTATTAAAGTATATGTAAAAATATATAAATGGTCTTATAAGAAGAAAAGTTTTAGCAATCAAAGAGTCCCTTAAAGTTTTTCAATTGTAAAGTGAATGTCCTGTCTTCGTCGCTAATGATATTATAATCTTATAAAAAAATGAGTTTGTTGTTTTTAAATTTGATAAAATACAGCAAAATAATAATAATTAAATGAGGAAACACTTCTATTATTAAGAGTTTACCCTCATTTAATAATTTATGTATTTAAAATTATATAATTTTTTTTACAAAAAAATACAATGGTGTTATGAGAAAAACATCATGAAGAAGAACACCAAAAGTGGTGGAATTAGTTTAATAAACTTGTTTAATTGTTGATAAAATGATGCGATCTTGGCAGGAAGAGCATGATGGGATAAGGGCAAAGAAAAGTGAGGCAGAGGCACTACAATGGAGTGATTATAAATCCATGCCTTTTACTCAGTGTGTAAGTCTCACTTTGGACATAGTTGCTTATGCAGTTGTGCTCCATCAATGCCTCTTCTTTCTTCTTCTTCTTCCCCCCCTCCCCTTTTTTTAAAAAGATTTTTCTGACCTTGTCGATGCATTTCAGGTGGTTAATGAGACTTTGAGGGTGGCAAACATAATCAGTGGAGTGTTCAGGCGAGCTTCGACAGACATTCATATAAAGGGTAAGGGATTAAGTGCCTAAACTGTTCACAAAATAACTCACAAAATAACTGTGGTACTTTACTAAGAACTTGATTCGACTAGGTTATACAATTCCTAAGGGATGGAAGGTCTTTGCTTCGTTTCGAGCAGTGCATCTAGACCATGAACACTTCAAAGATGCCAGATCTTTCAATCCATGGAGATGGCAGGTTTGTCTTTCTTCTCCATAGAGAAAGAAATTCACATTCTTCTGCAGATTCTGTATTGTACTAAAAAGAGTGATATATAAATGATATGAACAGAACAATTCCGGGGCGGGCAGTCCAGGATATGTATTCACACCATTTGGAGGAGGGACAAGGCTCTGCCCAGGGTATGAGCTAGCTAGGGTGATGCTCTCTGTTTTCCTACACCACATGGTCACCCGTTTCAGGTATCCTATTTGCCATACCCACCTTAAACGTGTACTAACAGTGGATGCATAAGCACTAGTGCGTATTAGTGAGTTTTCCCACTAAATGAACGTGCGTACCTTGGTTTTTGGACAGTTGGGTTCCTACCGAAGAAGATAAGTTGGTTTTCTTTCCGACGACGCGAACACAGAAGCGGTACCCCATCAAGGTGCAGCGCCGAGATATCTTCAGCCAAATAAAGAGTAAGACCAGAGACCAATCCTAGATAAATGGTCAAATATATAAACGAGCAGAGGTTTAACGACCTTGTGATATCAGATCAAATAAATGAGGCAAATAGACTAATAGAGAAGCAGATGTAAATTATCTGTGTTCTTGTAAGCTTAGCTTCAGTAGTAGTTGGCACCCTTTATCTCCATGTCCGGACTTCTCAATGCCGCACTTAGCAGCGGCTCATTCTCTTTGGATACAATACAATATGGAGAGTTCTCGATTCTCTTCACCCTGTTCTCCAATGATGCTTTCTATCTTGTTTCTCAGATCCAAGCATATCTTAAAAGAGCCCATGTTTCTTAAAGAAAAGCAAAACTGATTCAATTTTCCAATCTGGTATTCCCCGCACAAGCCTGAATTACCATGTGGGATCATGCTCAGAGTTTTAGCAATTCGAATAGACGATTTTCATACACAGATTTTTTACATTCATACCATAATTTCCAATTTTCCAGTATCCTAACTCTGTTTCTACAATTGGTTCCATCTTACCTCTTCGCAGTTTTTAGCATGAGTGAAATGACACGTATACAATAGCAGGTCCTATCTTGAATGGAAAAGGACAATCTCATGCCAAACAGATTCTTGGGCATAAATTCCATCATGCCAGCCGCATTTTTTTTTTTTTTCATAATAATCAAAAGATATGCCAGCAACTGTGATAAATAGTGCAATGGGTAGAGGATGGTACCACCTCCAATCCAGAGAGTTGTCTGCAACTTTCATCAATCAACTTAGCCGCATAAATAGAACAAGGGAAGAGCAATGAAACTCATCTCCCAGAGGACACAATTTCCTAACACGTTTTGAATCGTTTTTCAGGTTCTGCCGCTTTCCCGGCTTTTTAATGCAGACTGAAGGACTTTAACCTTTTTAGAGTTCTCATTATTTATTAATGAGAGTTTTGCAAGTGAGGATTTCAGCTGGGAGATTTGGGCATCCTGAAGAATGTTTCTTCCCGGAATTTGCCTTTGCCGACTCACTGGATTGTCCTTTGACGATTGTGTGTACCTTCTCAGCCTCGCCCTTAAAGATTCGATGGAAGAATTCAACGAGTCCAACTCGACACCTGTAAATTGATCTGCACAATATCCAAACGAACTATTTAATGGCATGCAGCAATCACTGACATATTACAGTTCAATTATCAAATTAGTGAATAAATGATAAGGAGGGAGAATCCAAATAACTTCATTAATAACTATAATGTGAAAATTGATTACCAAGCTCAGACTTAAATTCTTGCTCTGCTCTAGACAATGGTTTCCTGTGCACCCCAGGCAAATTTCTTAGATGTTGCAACCGCTGTTCCAAAGAATTATGTCTCTGGATTGCACGACCAATTCTCTCCTCCAGAATAGACTGTTTTGCTTCAACTTTCAAAATCTTCTGCTGTGCCTCATCCAAACGAGCATGCTGGCCATCAATGATTCTCTTTAATTGAGGGCCATGATGTTTCAGCTCAAAGTATACCTAGGGAAGAGGATATCCTCATATCAGCTTCTGTAAAGCATACTGTAGAACTCACAACAGCATTTGAATATAACATTGTTCAATTATCACCCATGTTAGACAACAACCGTTATATGGAAAACAATCCCTTTTAAGTTTGCACCTAAACCTCAAAAGCTGATAGTGCACAGACGCAAAATGTTTCAAGCAAGTCCCCAGTATATAAATCATGCTTCAGAGGTCCTATACCACTCTTAGGCAATTATAAGTACTATTCATGCAAAAAGAATGAATACTGCTTTAAGCTGTTAGGCACAATATCCTCCACCAAATTTGAATAAGTTATTTATTGACATTATATCTCAGGTTTTATTACTGCCTAATAGGATACATATTTTACAAGGTATGATTTCTGCTTGCTCAACAGGAAAACCCTCTATATTTCCAAGATCATTTTCAACATGTATTGATTATAAAAGAAAGAGATTTCATGTAAACTTAAAATATGGAGTTGGAAGAGGTATAAGAAAAATTAGATGCTTACTGAAGACTGCATTCTCACCTTATGTGCATACTCAACATAATTTTCATGGAAAAGCTTGAAATATTGGTGAAGAATAGAACGGCCATCAATAGAATCAGCAGGAACAGAACGTAAGTTTGGTGAAGCCTGGGGAACTAAAACCACCTTAGGACCACTTAGGAGTTCTTTATTTATGATATCAGGAGTCTCAATCTCTTTCCGCTGTTCCAAGCTAGTAGGCTTCTTCTCTGTATCCACTTGAATGGGAAGCAATAAATTCCAAGTTTTCATCTCAAGCACAACACATTCTTTAGAGGAGGTGACTACCACAACCCATGAATATCCAAATGAATCTGACAGTGACAGAAAACCAAATAGGGAAGGTAAGGACTTTTCCCCCTGACATGTACTTAGCACAGGATGCACTGAGGGAGTTCTCATATTATCATCCTTTCCAACCATCTGACTTGTAAAAGGAAGAAAATGCAACACTATTGAATCTATGCCTCCATCATGAAGGGAATATATTCTTTCTTGCATAAGGGGATCAGCAAATAATGTAATAAGAGAACCATTTTCTGTCTTGGCTGGCAAGGCCAAATCCACGATAGCCAATCGCAACAGAGGAGGTGGATGTCCCAACCAAGCAGTACTATCAGAAGGTTGATCAAACTTCAGAACTGAGTGCTCCTCCACAATTGACTCACAGATCATAGCAACACCAAGAATTCGATTATGGGAGTCAACATGAAGACGAGGCAAGCTACCATCAATCCAGACTGGCTGGATTTCATCAGCTAGGGCATCGATTTGCAATTGCCCACCACTCCAGGCTGTCACCAGAATTGAATCTTTGCTGACTAAATTATAGAGGAGGCTGACTGCACGTCCTTCACATTCTGCCCCCCTAACTGCTAGAGTTTCATCTCCCCTGCCCTGACATACTTTATGCAGAGGCCCCTGGAAAAGCAGAAACTATTGTAAAACTAATCCCTTGAAGCTAAATTGGTTCACAATGAAGAACAGTAAACGTTCCAGATTTGATATTAATGGGAGAATATGAATATGATAAAAATGATAAATCAGTAGTGATGCCCATCCTTTCACTGAGATGTAAACCATCCTATATAAATCATTTTGGGGACAAAGAATTTCTGGGGGATGAAACTATTGCTCACTACCACGAGAGCAAGAACGCATAAAATATTCATAATAATACTTGACATATTTGACCTAACTGATATTTTGCCACTTGGGATTATTACCTCAAACTGCCATACATAAAGCATCCAGGATTGTTATTTCAAAGAAGAGACATATACCTGCAAAGCAAGTGATGCATCGAATAAAGCATAGGGACAAGCCTTGACAGCAGAGATATTTTCCCCATATGTTGCCTCTTGTGATAATTCAGGAAAAGTTTCTTCCAACCAAGTGATTGCCAAATTAGAATTGTTAACAGCTGTTGAATTGGCAGACTTCAGCCCAAAGGTATGAGCATCATTATATATCTCCAATATTGACTCCCATTTATAAACACTATTAAGGGAAAAAAAATGCAAATAATCAGCCAGCATGCCAGTAGCACATTAGGGCACAAAAGGAAAAAAAAAAGAAAAAAAGGGCCAGTAGCAAATTAAAATAAAATGTACCTCTCAGGGCAATGAAAGGATCATGAGTCATGACAACCACAATGTGTAAGCCAAAAGGGCAAGTACTTAAATGATACAATTAAAAATAAAAGCTAAACAATAAAAATAAAAATCCTGTTAGATTTAAGATCTAAAATACCTTCCAAAGGGAACAATGGGGCAGAGGATGTAAACTGAACCATCACTAAATAATACAAAGACCTGCAATAGAATAAAAATGAACATAAATTGAAAGAGAAATTACCATTAGATTGAGAAAACTGATTCTTAATACCTAAATATAAAGAGATAAACATCAATATAAAGACAGGGAGATTAAAAAATGTTCCTAATCAAGAAATCAAGAACAACTGATAGGAATCCATAGGGAATGATATCAGCACATATTCATGAGAAACAAAGCATAATGATAAATGGAAGCTAAATTTACATTTAAGATGAAGACTACTATGAAATCACCAGAATAGAATTAATTTCATCATAAAGTAGTATTACTTAAAGGCACCTAATCCCCCCCCCCCCCAAAAAAAAAAAAAACAAAAAAACAAAAAAAAAAACCTACAATTTCTTTCAAAAGGGAGTTTAGAAAAATTTTCAGAATACAAAACCAAGTCATGTATCAAAAAGAAGTTGAAGCATTTAACAAACATTAAGACTGCCATAAATCATGCTAACAAGGCCACCAAATGGACAATTAGCATCCTATTACCAGCATTACAAAGCACATTGCAAAAATTATAATCTTTATAGTATATAAAATAAATGGTACTTACACTGAACCTGTCCCACAAGTGGTCGCCCCCGAAAGAAAAGTCAGCTGGGCAGATTGATGCAGCATTTCTGGATCTACCAGGTTCAATGGGTTGCAAATAATATTCCTGCTCTGGTTGCATGACATCTGAAGACAAATCAAAAAGTCTACAAAAAAAAAAAAAAAATTAAAGCTAAAAGGTCAAGAGAACATGGAAAGCAACAATTAAAAGCAATAGAAAATTTTATGAGCACCATTTAACAAACTTCTTCCTTCAAATTCAGTAGCAAGAGTTCAAAGTGTTTGAGAAGTGGGAAATAAACCACAAATATAACATGTTAGAGAACAAACTTCTATGCCGGGTGCATAACAATATACTATCTACAAGACAGCAATTGAAAAGAACATAATAAAGTTTTTGAAAGAAACAAATAACAGTCATTCATTCCCCTTCCCTGCCAAAACCAAATCCCAATTCCCACAGGTGCTATCCACTGAGAATGGCAAATAATTTTTCAATTTATCTTTCTACCGATCAAATTAGACCTTTTTTTATGTTAATTCAGTCTGATAATTTCTGCCCTGAAAATTTGAAGATAACCATCTGGATACCTGAAAACTGAATCAGAAGAGAGAACTCCAATATGGGTGTCACTATATGGTTGCCATGCAACTTGTAGTATCCGTATCACATTGCTGTCATTGAAATAGATTTGTGACCCAATTGAAGCAGTCCTGCAAAGCAATATGGTAACCAATTCAATCAGACGAGAATTCCAAGTGTGCCACTTGGTGTCATTAGACTGGATGCATGCACATCAGTTTGCCATCACTGCAACAGAGTTGTGATCCAATTTAACTCAATTTTTCTCAAACAGAATGGTAATTTCAACAAAAAAAAAAAACACTATAGTTAACCCCAAGAAAATCAGAACCAAACTGCCACAGTCAACTGGTGGACAAACTTGTCCGATGTCTGCCTACTGAGATGTACATTAATTAACAAAGTAGGTGAAAATATCTGACCAATGCAAATCAATGGAGGAACTGCCATTACAATTAGAAATTAGGGACAAAAACAAAAATAACCTTCGGAGAAAAATTATTTTGTTTAAATGATCCAATATACTAAATGTACAGTGCCTGCAGTTTGCAATTCCTAATGTTGCTACCCTGAATCTAAACCCCATATATCAAGTTAGATAACAATCATCATCCTAAAGCCATGCAGACCAAAGTCACCAAACCATACCTGCAAACAATGGTGTTGTCTTTGGTGGAAGTACGCCCATAAAGGTACATCACGCACAGGCCATCTGAGCCAGCAAGGAGTAAAGTCGATCCACTTCTGTTGATGGAGATTCTACTAACCACGAAATTCAGCCGCACATCGGCTTGCAACACCTACAACTTAATGCAGTCACAATCATGCATTCAAACAAAACAAAGAAACTGAAATTAAAGCAAAGCAGCTATTCAAGCATCTGCGGATGTGTAATGCAACATCTCACACGAACAGACACTCAGAAGCTTCCGCTCAGCTCAAACAATTACGCATACAAGAAGCCCTCATTTCCTGGCTTTAAAGATTACCTTAGCAGGAGACGAGGCGGTGACGGAAGTTGGTTCCGGTTCGCCCAAACGAATGGAGATTCGATGGAGGCACTGCTTGACGGGATCCCAGTAATAGAGCCTGGAGGCTCCATCCCAAGCTAGAAGATTCCTCTGAGATCGAACTGAAGCTGCGGATTCTGTGTTTCCGTCGGAACTTGAAGCGGCGGAGGCAAATATGGGATGGTTTTGGAGCAAAATCCACTGCACTTCCTCCTTTGGCGTTTGAGATCTCCGAGAACCGTCGCTTGATTCCCCTACGTCGAAATTAAACCTCATTTTTTTGAATCTTCCTTCCCTCTTCTCTTTCTAGTTCTGACTCTGGTAAGGGTTTTAGTTGAGAGCGGGAGAAAGAAGAAGAAGCCTTCTTAAGAAAGAAAGCAATAACGGGTCGGATCGAGCGCTTTTAGTGGTTGGTGCAGGTTACGGGCTGGTTACATATAAGGATGGGCCGACCGAAACCCACTTCAGAAAATTAGTTTTTTGAAAAAAAAAATATTTTGTAAACTGAATTACATAATACTAATTGTTAAATGGAGGTATACTACCAATAACTTATTAGTAAGATCTTGAGTTTGACTCTTATAAATAAAAAAATACACATTGAAAGAGCATAAATAGAGGTATAATTTTTAATATTAGGAGTTTTCATCAATTTAATGGCTTTTATTTTTGAAGTAAAAGTTGCAAAACAAAAGACCTTTTTAAAAAACAAAAGAAAACCAAAAATCAAAACTTTTGAAGAGTTTGAGCTTCCAAAGTTCAAACTTTTGAAAGGAGAACTGTCCTTACATTTGGAGGGTCTCCGCTATACGATGTGAACTACACTATAAATAATGTTACTTTTAAATTGGTTAATTGTATAAAACAGTCCTTAACTTAGTAATCTTGACCCCTTTTGATCCTTCAATTATTTTTTGTCCTCTATTAACACTCATGCACTGCAGGATAAAACTTTTTCTTGAACTTCGGGCGTCAGCAAAGTACACATATAAAGTTTATGAAAAGGCCTTTGGCCAATCCCATTAGATTTTTTCAGTACAATACAAACGCTGCACCTCAAACCAAAGGTTGGGTGTTTTTCTGAAATCAGAGCCTATACACGCCAATAGATACAACGCCAGCACTTATCACAGTTTCTCTATGTAAATGTTATCGAAAAACTGTTTTGCAGTCTGGTATAATCCAGACTGCAAAACAAGAGACTCATATGCTATACAGATGAAATAATTTTATCATGTGTCTTGAGACATTGCCTAAGTAATAATCAGACTTCCTCTCCCCATAACAACATCAACAAAAAAAAAAAAGGTTTCTTTTGTCTATGGTTGTTTACTAGCGTCTGTCTCCACACTCATCCCCTGTTCAGTGCTAACTGCTCTGTATTCAGGAAACGATTTCTTTGCAAAAATCTGCACCAAGTAAAACCATGGTTAGTCATTTTAAATTGATAAATGAAATAAACAAATAAATGTCATTGAAATATCTGTTGATTTGTGGTGCCCACATCATCAGCATTATCCACCTTATTTGTTAAGTAAACGCGAGTGATGATGTAAAACTGGTTTTGGGGTAGGTTTAGAATAAGACAAAGGCACAACTAGGGTTGTAGTTACCTGAAACCTGGAATGGAATAATGCACAGAGCCAAAGCCAAAAAGGGGAGAGGTAACCGATTCTCATTTTCGCTGTTGGTATTTACTTCACTCTTTCCTCTTGGAGCTTTTTCTGGTATCTTGGAAACCCATTCTTGCAAGCTGAAACCTGTAAATTATCATGATATGAACAAATCTTATTAGGAACACCATCTACAAATGGATTTCTTTCTAGAAATTGAAATGGGAACAGAATAAAGGGTTGCTGTCTGACTTTGAAAAGCATTACTACATGTTGCTTTTTGGTTTTGAAAAACATTACTATGTGTTGCTGTTTAATTTTGAAAAGCATTACCATGTGTTACTGTTTGATTTTGAAAAGCATTACTGCACAATTGGCCCACGTTCACACTTCACAGGTTGGGGGATAGAATTTTCGAGAAGACTAGGATATTCATTAAAAATTAGCTTCTCATGCACTCTTCCATTAATTGATCCTTGATCAACAAGATGGAAGATAAAGAAATCAGCTTGTCAACCAGCCAACTTGCCAGCAAACAATAACCAGAATATGAAACATCAGGCAAAGTGAATACCATTTTTTCTGGGACACAAGCAAGTAGGTGCACTAGCTATTATAGAGGTCCGAACTCTGAACCATGACCATAACTCTACAATCAAAGGTTTTAAATTATGACTTTGTTTTGGTCCTCTGGAAAAGTTCAATATTCTGCCAGTTCAAAAATGTAGGAAGAGTTGCACATGGAATCGGCAATTTGTCCAAATATTAAAGCCAAGAAGAGACCCACCTCTATGGGCAGCGTCCAATCACACAGATTATCCGGATGCAAGATTCCATGTAGGATTTCAACTTGGGGTTAGGTGGAGGAGAAAACATGGACCAGAAAAATTGAAAAAAAAAAGTAAACAGAACAATAGATTTTTTTGAGAGTTCATACCCCGTCTAAAATCTCCGGTTCATAATCTAGAAGTGTTTCAATGTGAAATTTATGAGCAATTGCAAGTGGTCAATGACTCAATTCAATGCAGCCGCCAGGTTCAAGTTGCAGGTGTGGACAAATAAAAAAATGAGCAAGTCTCAAGTCTTAACCACAGGAAAGCTCATTCTGAGGTCATTCTGAGGTTCGGCCTTCCTCCCATTCCTCCTTACGGAAGCCTAAAATTAGGCAAATCTCACAAAATTCCCGGCGCCAATCGAAAACCGAGAAACAGTTGACCTTCCAGAAGAATAAAAGCTCCACCCAGAAGCTTCAGTGGCCTTTCATCGAATAGGTGGAGGGCGACCGGCAAAGATGATTAAGAGACTTTTTATTTTTAATTCCTTGGTTTGACCGATTCCATTTGCGAGAAGTAATTATTAAGATTCAAGAAAGAGCAAGATGAACTTACATTTTCAATGTCGATTTTGAATACAAGGAGCTTCCTTCTCGCCCGGCAGCTTGTTCTGTATGCAACGACTATATGCCCGACGGCTAAGGCGAGTGAACAGACAAACAGGGCGATCTCCATGGGTCTGACATACCCTTCTCGATGAACACTCGCGCTAAACACAAACGAAGCCTTTAATGAAACATAAATCAGAGACAGTAGAGAACACATCGTCGCGATCCCCAAGTATGGCCCCCTCGAAAGCCTGGGTCCATCACAGAGACTATATACACCTACAAAATTATAGCGAAAAACCCATCAATTACTGAATAAAAAAATAAGAACTTTGATGGATCCCCAGATGAATTTCATGCTTGATATGTACTTACAGAGTATAACAATTGATCTTATGATGGAGATGAGAGGTATATCGATGAGGGAATACCGAAAATCATAGTTACTGAAATAAGAGGAGATAGTATCCGAGGACAGAGATGAAGGAGAAAGGGAAGCAGAAAGCAAAGCGGAGGGTAAAAGGGTATCAGCAATAGCGAGGAGGACCGGCGCAGAAAACAGGAGAAACGAAATTACCATGGTGATCAAGAAGAAGAGAGTCTTCAAACCTCGCCACACTCTCCTCGATTTCTCCTCCTTCGCAAAACCCATTTCTTCTGATTCGATTCGAGGAGTGCTGGATTCTGAAAATCGCTTAAAATGAACAGGGAGAGTTAAGGAGGAAGAAAAGGGATGAAAATGGGGACGAAGGCGCAGGGAAGTGAAGGATTTTAATGTTTTGACTGGAATTAGGTGCTGCGACAAGTGATGACAAAGATTAGGAACTTTACAGGTATCGGTCCATTGGAGGTGTCTCCTTAACGGCAATGCCCATTAATATATGTATATAGCTTTAAAAGGACAACTAATAATATTTTAATGTATGCGACGTGGATATCATGTAATTCAGAAATAAAATAAAAAATAGTTTATTAAAAAAATAAAAAATAACTATTGGATTAATTAATTTCTTGTTAATTTATTTTATTAAAAAGGAGTGTTATAAAATAAATTGTATATTAAAAGTATAATTTATTTTATAAATTTATTAAAATATTTTAAAATTTTTATTTATTTTTTGTTCATAATTATTTTTTATTATTTTATTAAGAGTATTTTAATAAGTTTATATAATAAATTATATTGTTAGTATGTAATTCATATTGTAGTGTATGAATCCTTTATTTTATTTATTTATTTATTTTTAAACAGGTTAAAAGTTTGTGCTGAATTTACTTAATGGTGCCGCTTACAAGCCATTTGGGCTGCCACTCCATGTGTTATTATTATTATTTTTTGATCAATTTGTAATTATTTACAAGTATTAATTGAGAAATAAGAAAAGAAATTACGTGAGATTAAACATGTAACTCATAAAATATGAACGGTTTTAACCCAGGGTCTAAGCCATTGGGTTAGAGTGGACCATTCATCTTTTTATTTATTTTTTTATTTATTACATGGGAGATTACATATTAATTAAAGTAGAAATTGCGTAAGATTAAACACGCAACCCATAAGATGTGAACGACCTTAATCTAGGGTTTAAGCCATTGAGCCAGAGTGGACCATTCATCTTTTTATTTATTTTTTTATTTATTACATGGGGGATTACATATTAATTAAAGTA
>BPVZ01000005.1:4483000-4498244 GCA_020521535.1 Rubroshorea leprosula
CTTCTTCTAGAAAAGAAACTGTGGATTGCAGTGGGGGATACACGTCCGACACACGAATATGTTAGGATTAAGTAGGGAGGGTGGGGCTGAACCAACTAGGAATAGTAGATAGGACAGTCTAGAATAAGATAGATTTGTATTTTTTCAGAAGACAAAATCATAGAAGGCATGCATGAAGGATGTAGTGGACCTGAAGCGCTAAGACCCTACGATATTAAAGTTTGAGTAAATGTTAATTTTCGTCTCTCAACTTAAGGTTTATATTATTTATATTTTTTTATATTTTTTATTTTTTAATTATAAAAAATATATAATTTTTAATTTTTAATTATTTATTTTATTAAATTTATCTAAATTTATATATTTTTAATTCACAAAAAATTTACATATATTACAAGTTGATGAATTAAAAATGTACAGATTTAAATTAATTTAATAAATTAATTAATAAAAAAACTTAAAAATTACAATTTTTATGATTAAGAGATCAAAAAAATTTTAAAAAAAACCAATAAATAAAAATTATATAAAACTTGAAAATTGAAGATCCAAAATTGACATTTCACCTTGAAAGTTTGAGTTTCAATCTAACTTTATATGGATATGGATTTTAATTTGGATAAAATCTGTAGTGCATCCTTTATATATATAAAAATATCTTTACACAGAAGTTTAGCTTAGCATTCGCCTTTTTGCTTTTTAAGCACACATCCTTAACCATGGAAATGGCAGCAATGGGGTCACTTATGAGTCACGTATGATCCAAAAATGTGACTTCAAGAAAAAAAAGATGATTTCACTTTCGGTTTTATACTTTTCTTTTTTTTACGATATAACTGTCATCTTTATCCCCTCAAAAAAAAAAAAAGAAAAAGAAAAAAAGAAAAAGGAATGATGTAATTATCATGTAGTCCATGAAGGGATAAGGGTAAAGTCAAATGACATAAAATTACCTCTGATAAATGTCGAAATCAGTACTATTATAATAAATATCTCAAGCAAGAAATTTCGTTTCAATCCAATACATTTTGTCGGGTAGTTTAATTTTTTTTTTAAAAAAAAGACAAAGACAAAAGATGTTCTTAAAAGAATGTTATAATTTGTAATGAGTAAGAATTTGAAAAAAAAAAAAAAATTCCCCTTTAATAGGTTGAAATTTGAGATGGGGAAGAGGGGATTGAAATTCGAACCCACGTGGTGAACCTAGTAAATGTAATTTTGTGAATCAGGCTTTAAACCCAATTGTTCACCTCAAGTTTTTAGGGTTTGGGTGAGGCGGTGATTAGGATTTTTAGTTTTTTAGGGTTTGGGTGAGGCGGTGATTAGGATTTTTAGTTTTACTATCGTCGTGAACTTCACAAAAAAATGATCTAATACTCACGCGCCTTATTTGAGAGAGTGAAATGTTCACTGATCTGGAACTCTCAGTTGTTAACAACTAACTTATACTAACTTCTTAATCATTATTATTGTAAAAAAAAAAAGTAAATGTACTTTTAAACAACTGGACATAGAGATTTTTTTATTTTTGTTTCATGGGAAGTAATTATTTTTGATTTTATTTCATATATATATCATGTAATTTAAATCCATAATTTTTTATTTTTAATAAAAAATAATTATTAAATTATTTAAATGGTTAACAATTAAATTTAGAATTGGTTGCAGAGTTTAAGTTTTTATGAAAAAAACGAAGTTTAGGTTAAATTGGGCTTAGTCCAGGATACAAGATTTCAAGCTCGACTTTTATTTTGGATTTGGTATTGCCGGTCCAAGCTCAACGTTTTGGATTTGTTTAATGTTTATTATTGGTGCGTATTTTTCTTCGGCACCCAACATAACTCCAAACTCGGAACTGATATTTGGGCTTGATAGACTGTCTGGTTAAGTTTATGCCAGAATGGTCAAATCCACTCTCAAAATTAGACCATTAGAATAGATTTATTTTAAATAAAAATATCGATAAATTTATTCATAAAATTTATAATTTAGGCAAATCAAATTAAATTAAATT
The DNA here is from genome assembly GCA_020521535.1 of Rubroshorea leprosula. NCBI lineage: Eukaryota > Viridiplantae > Streptophyta > Magnoliopsida > Malvales > Dipterocarpaceae > Rubroshorea > Rubroshorea leprosula. The sequence goes on from BPVZ01000005.1 coordinate 4,485,015, forward strand.
TAACCGTATGATATTATTTAATATCAACAATCTATTAATAATGAATTTATCAAAAATGATGTTGCATAATAAATTTAAAGTTATATATTTAAATAAAAAAATTTATAAATAAATTTATCCTTATTTTTTATTCATAGATAAATTTGTAACCATTGCCTAATTTCAATAGTGAATTCACGCATTTTACTTAATTTATTATCAAAGTTTTTATTGATATCTGGGTTTAGGTTAGACAGGTTAGGGGGTTAATTTTATTTTAAAAAATTATTAAAAAGGTAATTAGTAAAATATTATATAAAAATAATAAATATAGTATGAGAAATTAATAAATTTTGTAATACAATTTTGTTATAATTTTGTTAAATTATTAATTTTTTAGTATTTAGTAAGAAATTGATATAAGAAAAATTAATAAAAAAATTATTAAATGAGTCTTATTTAGAGAAAGTTAGGGAGAAATTTATTTTAGTGTTAAGATAAAAGTTTATAAATTGAGAACTCGTGTTAAAAAATAAAAAATAAAAATATTATTTTTATTTTTTTATTATAATATTAATGTATAAAAATACATAAATAAATTTAAAGGAGAAAATATATTAAAAAAATTAGGGGGAAGTGACTTGTCACCACAGAACCCCTTGAAATTTGGAGAAAGCCAAGGAAAAATGGAAAATGATTGACTTTTTTTTATTTATTTGTAACTTGTGATATTAAATACATATATTTATTTAATAATATATAAAAATTATATTAAAAAATAATAAAAAAAGTTATTCTTATATCACTGTCTAAGAAAAATAAGTTAAATTATTTAAATTAACAAATTTAAGAATTCATTTACTTTAATAAAAATTTAGGGATGCAATAAAAAAATTTAAGAAAAATTTAAATACTTAATATAATATTTTATCTTAAAAAATTTATATTGAATTACCTTCTCTTGCCGTCCTTTAAAAAAGAAAAAAATTTGTTATGCACAAATGAACTAAGGAAAATAAAAAGAAAAAGAAAATATGGTCCAGACTCCGGAGGTCCTAACTCCAACGGAATTATTTTTCACTTGGGTGGTACAGACTCCAGATGCGTGTTGGTTGGCCCAACCAAGTAGCCCACCGGCTCACATAAAGTCAACCTCAATTACCAAAAAGCCCCAAAACATAAGCGAGTCATTTTCGCTTAATTGCCCCTGGCGGTATCGCCTGGAACGGACAACATACGCCACACCTCGCTTTCTCTAACATGGCCTCACGATCATTGTGGCGAACCCGGACCAAGCTCGCGGTGGTCGCCACTGCGTTCTGTGGCGGTGCTGCCACAGTTGCGGTTGCTACCTCCGAAGATCCAGCAAATTCTCTTAAACTCTGCACCGCTGTTCCCCTCCGCCTTCTTCGAGACTCCGTAACGGCTGCCTCCATCGCCTTTGGTACCTAAGCTCCACCTCAAATCTAGCTGTCTTCTATGTATCGCTTCTGTTAGGGTTTTGAATTTCAATTCCATTCTTAATCATTCTGTTTGATGAGGAGAAATCGTCGAGATTTAGTGATTTCGATTTAAGCAATGGGAATTTGGAGTTGAAGAAATTACATGATTAGGAAATGAAATGACATTTAATTGTTGATATACGCATGTATTGTAGATTATGAGTACTCTCTATGGGGATTGCCTGAAGGAAGTAGTGAGAGGCAGCGGATTAAACATGAAGTTCACCTCAGGTCTGCGCGCAAGCTTCAAGAACTCTGTTTCAGAAATGGAGGGATATATATTAAGCTCGGTCAACATATCGGGCAGTTGGTACGTGTTCAATTTGCTCTCTGAACCACCTACTGCAACAAAAATAGAGAAGTTTGAAATTAAAAATGTTTCATTGAAGTGATTTTTTTGAATTTATTAGTTTTTTTTTTTCATTTGTATTGTATAGGAATATTTAGTACCTGAAGAGTATGTCAGGACAATGAGGGAGTCTATGTTGAATAAGTGTCCAGTTTCTTCATATGAACAAGTATGTGAAGTTTTCAAGAAGGAGCTCGGCGAGACACCTGATAAAGTATGTAGTATTGCTTGATTTTTGACAAGCGTTTGCATGATTAGATTGGTGTTTCTTATTAAAGGCTTAATGAGTGATAGTGATATCAGCAATCTGTGAGAAGAATGCATACTGCATGGCCTAATTGATCTTTTATGTGTGTAGGTATTTAATGAATTTGACCCTGTTCCAATAGCAAGTGCTTCTCTTGCACAAGTTCATGTTGCTCATACACATGATGGCCAGAAAGTTGCTGTGAAGGTTTCAACCATTGTCACTCTTACCTGAAATTGGATTTTTTAATGCTAGGTGGAACAATGTTTCCATGTAAATTATGAAGATTTAGTGTTCAAATGTTTCTTATGGATTTACATCCCTAGACCAAATTACTTTCTTGAAATTCAGGTTCAACACACTCACATGACAGATACTGCAGCTGCAGATCATGCAACTGTGGAACTGATTGTAAACACTCTGCATTGGTTTTTCCCGTCTTTTGATTACAGGTGCGGTAGTCTATGGTTCTTTTGTTTTTGTTTTCTGGATTATGGGGAATGAATACTGATATAAATGGTTCCAAGAAATTTCTATTTAACTACTTTGGCATCAAACAAGTCAGATTAATTGAAGTTTCCTTGACTTACACATGCAGATGGTTGGTGGATGAAATGCGAGAAAGTTTACCCAAGGCAAGTTTCTTATTAAAATGTTCTCTACTCTGGCAGCAATTTTTTTCGATGCAGGTTATGAAGACTTGCAATCAGTTGCTCAAATAAAATGTTTCCTGGATTCCAATTCACTTGTTTTCTTTAGGCAGTCTGGTCGGACATGAGATTCATATCATGCTTAGTGATTGTTTTAGTGGGCCTATCTATATCTAACTCAGTTTGACACTGTTGTTAACCCATGTATTACATGGAAGATGCATCCTTGTTTGTTATGATAGGATTGCCTTCTTGTTATAGGGAATCTGAAATTTTGCATCTATTGTAAATTGACTTACCTAAAAGTATACTTGCAGGTTCTTGTAAACTATCTTGAAATCAGTATAAAGACTCGTGAAATGTAACTGTAATACCTGTGAGAGGAACCCATACTTGACTCCATGTAATGGATCTGAACATACATTAAGTTTTTCTTCCTTTGATAATGAATATCCTGCATTCATCCAATGTCTTTGTAGCTTAATATCATCCAAAACTTGATTGTAATTTACACTTTTAATTGCTTCTCTTTCTGGATAAAATGTAAGTTCTTATTTATCCAGTGACTGTTTATTCACAACTAAGCAGCAATCTGTTGCTGCTACAAAGAATGAAATTCACTTTTAAATTGTTTCAATCAGGAACTAGATTTTTTGACTGAGGCCAAGAACAGTGAGAAATGTTTGGAGAATTTCAGGAAGCTATCTCCTCACATTGCAGATTATGTATATGCACCACAGGTGCATTGGAATTTAAGTACTTCGAGGCTGCTAACTATGGAATTCATGGATGGTGCACAAGTTAATGATGTGAAGACAATTCAAAAACTTGGAATTCAACCTCAGGAAGTTGCAAAATTGGTAAGTGGTTACTGCTTAGATTTGATAGTTTGGACCACTTGCCTTTATTCATTTAGAGGCTGTCTTTAACTCCTCCAGTAAAAGCCTTTGTTAAAAAGGAAAGAGAACCTTCAGTGCATTAAGCCGTTAATGTAATACAGCCTTATAGGAACAACAAAAATATGGTTTTTTAAGTAGAAAATGCATAAAGTACTATTCTATATTTCATTGTTTGGTTCTTGAACGAGGGAGTACTTTTGGTGGTATTTAAACTATGCAGGTTAGTCAAGCCTTTGCAGAGATGATGTTTAAGCATGGTTTTGTTCATTGTGATCCCCATGCTGCAAACATAATAATTCGCCCATTGCCTTCTAGTAAATGGAACATTTTTGGTGAGTCAATCTGGTGTGAGATTATCATTTCATCATTTCTTATGCTGTGTCAAAATGCAGGCTGATAATTATTTCAATGGTTTAGTCATTTTATATATTTATAACTGGTTTTTCAAAAGAACATCGTAGGTATTCTTTGATGGCTCTAGCATTTTATCATATGAAAGATGAATCTTTTTTGCTGCTTTACTGGTGAAATTAAAATGCTTTTCGCAAATACTTTACACAGATTCCTCTTTGTCTGAATACTTTGTATTTTCCTTTGGGATACACAGCCAAGAGAAAACCACAGCTGGTACTTCTGGATCATGGTCTTTATAAGGAACTTGACTTCTCCACCAAGTTCAACTATGCCAAACTTTGGAGGGTACAGAACCACTTTCCTAAACCTCTGAATGCATTAGTGTTTTCCCATGTCAGAAACTTGATGCTTTCTGTATAATTTTCATTGAACTACAGGCATTGATCTTTTCTGATGCTAAAGCAATAAAGGAAACTAGTGTGAAATTGGGTGCTGGGGAGGATCTGTATGCTTTATTTGCAGGGATTCTAACCATGCGGCCGTGGAACAGGGTCATTGACCCTGCTGTTGATCATTTGGTCATAAAGGGCTCTGATAGTGACCGTTCAGAATTACAGGTAATTTTGATTTTTTACACATATTGTTGGTGAATAGTGATAATATCTTTCTCCTATTGGGTCCTTGGCTTGTTGAGATTTCTAACTGCTCATTTATTTTGACCATATGTTACACCTTTTCTTGCAGATGTATGCATCTCAGTATTTTCCTCAAATATCAGAGCTTCTCAGGAGACTTCCGCGTGTTATTTTGTTGATGCTCAAGACAAATGATTGCTTAAGGGCAGTCAATAATGCTCTGGTATTATATATCTCCACTCTCCTTTCATTGGATTCCATTTTAGTTTGCTTGTGGCTACTTGTGGAAGAGATTATCTTAGAGCTGTTTAACTATTAACACTTTAAATTGCTCATGTTTGGAAGCCAAATCCAAAGTCATGAGTGCTACACATCCATTATTACTAGTGCTGGCTATCGTCCAAGAGAATTTTGTATTATGTAGATTAAATAATTTATTCAATGTCCCACGCCATCCTACCTCAGATATTTCATCTTTTATGAGATTGGAAACATCATGGTTTTAGGGCATAAAGATGATATATTATTATTATTATATTTTTTGAGTTTTGGTTGAAATGGAAAGGAATGCTCCATTTCTGTCAGGAAATGTTTGGCTTCAACTCCCATCTTAAAGTGCGGTGTTGATTGAAAGTTGAAACCTTGGTTAAGAATATGCTATGCGAAATTGACTGGAATTACCTCAACTACTAGTATAGACATTGTGTCAGTTAAGTTACTGTATATCTATGTTGATGCCTACAAAAAAAAAAAAAAGAGTTAGGTTACTGTACTCTGGTGTCGTGGATTGGATATTCTGTTAAACTATTTGAATTTCTATGTACAGTTACAGGGTTCGTCCCTGGAGACATTCCTAATCATCGGTAAAGTTTCATCTGAGGCAGTTATAGAGGCAAAGCGGCTGCAGAGTAAATCCTTGTTACATCGGCTAAATATCTGGTTGGAGGAGATTTTGGTAGAAGCTCGACTTCTTGGAATGCAGTTAGCCTTGTGGCTTCTACAACTCAGGAAAACATTAGCGTGGTCAACCTAATAAAATGAATAAATTCTTTCTCAAACACAGTTTTTCTCTTCCCATTCCTTTCCATCACATATTTGGCATCAATATTCTTTGTTTCCGTCGATCAGAACTAGTCTCTCCTGCATTTGGGTTAGAGCATGGCGGATTGAAGATTGATTTTGTATCAAGATATAGCAACAAACAAACAAGTCAAGGTAATTTGTTATTTTTAGTTTCACAAAAACATTCGGCTCCAAGGGACTTCCAATAATGTTCTACTCTTGGGGTTGTTATTTAAGACCGAACAAACAGTTGTTTTTCTCAATAATAAACAGAAGGTGGAATTTTTTGGATATATACAAGCTCTCATTTGTGATGGTAGGGTTGTTGGTGGCCTGTATGTTTGTTTTTCTCAGCCGCCATAGTGGTTGCTCTAGTCAATCTTCCTCTATACTCTTTTAGATGGTGTTCATCAGGATTAAATTCTGAATGTACTCTCAGATTTGTAGTCCGTAAACCTCAACTGGTACCACCTAGTCCTAGAACTGTTTAAGAGTTAAACAGAATAATAGGGACCCATGTACCAAAAAAAAAAAGAATAATAGGGACCCAAATGAGGGGTGTGGTAATGGCCTCATATGTCTCCCCCTTGTTATATTGTTAATGGAATTCAAAAGTTTTTTAATTTGATTGATATTTTATTTGTTTATAATTTTTTTAAAATCATTCGTAATGAGCTTAAGATGTCTTAAAATATTAATTTATAAATATTAGTTATTATATTTATTATTGATTATTTTTAATAGTAAAACTAAAAAAAAAAAATTTAAGTGACTTTAATACAAATTTATTAAGTGTATCTAGTTTAATTGATACTTTAGTAATTTGTAATTTTTTTTCTTATATACCTAGTCATAATATCTAAAAATATTAGATATTAATTTTAATTTATTAAATAACAAATATTAAACAATTAATTAATTATCAATTATTACTAACAAGTAAATTAAATAAAATTAGTTTTTTTTTTTAAGATTACAAATATATTTTTTTTTTATGATTACAAATAATTATTAAATGTGAATAAATATATCATTTTCTGCTAGCAAGTGCACAGCATTCCTCAAAGGGGTCTTTTTCTTCGGCCACCAATTAGAAAGGGATTATTCCCATGTCTTAAATGAGTTAATTAGAACCATAAAAAAAAAAAAAAAGGTTAATTAGATAATGGAGGGAAGAAAAAATGATTAAATAGGCGACAATGATCAAAGCACAAACAGTGAATACCATTAACGCGGAGTCCCACGCCACGCCGCATATAATTGCAGCAAGCACGCTGAGTATCTCATCCTGATGAAATTCTGATCTTCCTGAAAGAGAAAGTGGGAGAGATGGCAGGACCGGCAAGACCTCACTTCGTCCTCTTCGGATCCTCCATTGTCCAACTTAGTTTCAGCAACGGCGGTTGGGGTGCTACCCTCGCTGACATCTACGCTCGCAAGGTTATCTCTATCTCTGACTCCCTCCTTTTTCCCCTTTCAATTACACATTCATCCTTTTATGTGCTTGGATAAATTAGTTCTGATCCGATTCATTCATGTCCTTTTAGTAAATTTGACTTTTTTTGGCTTTTTTGTTTTTGAACAATGGATTGTTGTAGGCTGACATATTTTTGCGAGGATATTATGGATGGAATTCACGACGGGCTATTCAGGTCCTTGATAAAGTTTTCCCAAAGGTTTTACTTCTTTGACACTTCTGAGAGTTGAAATTGCTCAAAGGGAATGGATATCATAGAATTACACACAATAATTACCTTATTTCTCTTAAGGAAATGAATTCTAGCTGCTATATTGCTTCAGTGAATCTGTGTTTGCATCTTTTATACTTTGGTTGCGTAGCTTGCAATTGTTGCACCTCTTTGTGCCTCATTAAGTATTCACATTCTACACTAAAGACTTTTGAAAACTTTTTATATATAATATGCTATGGTATCGGTTTGTAATTCTATGTTTGCATCATTACACAAGTATTGGTTAGGTTTGTCCAATTGCATTTCTAGCATATTCAGTTTACTTTTCTTGTTTATTTGCTGCAGGATGCTGCTATACATCCCTCTCTGGTGATAGTTTATTTTGGTGGTAATGATTCAATGGGACCTCACCCATCTGGCCTTGGCCCTCATGTTCCGCTAAATGAATATATTGAGAATATGAGGAAAATAGCAACTCATCTGAAGGTACATCCTCAGAATCCTTGTTATACGGCTTCATTGTTATATATATATATATATCTTTAGATTGATGCGTCATCATAGAGTCTGATAGTAATAGCTTATGGATGGTCTTGTGTTTTATTCTGGTGTGTGCATGTTATGGTGGAGCTTTAGATGTCACCTAAAGCAACATTCTCAATCTACTGGAATGATTCCACAGGACAGAGAATAATGTGGAATGACAGTCTTAAACATGCATTTCCTCATCTTTTGTGTGTGTGTGCATGTGCACATCCTTTGCAATGGGGTGATCTAGCTACAGGGTGGGTGTGGGGTTTCAGAAAGGGGAAGACAGCAAAATGGTTTTAAATGCATTTAATTCAGCTGATCATTTCCATATCTAGGGACTAGGGGTGATATGATAGTGGTGCTAATTCTAACTAATGTAATCTGAAATCAGAGCCTTTCAGATTCAACACGCATCATTTTTCTTAGCTGTCCTCCTGTTGATGAGGCCAGAGTTCATCAAAACACAAGGTGCTCTGATACATGCTTTGTATGGCCAATATTGGTTGTTTTATTCATTATTCCAAAATGGCAATCTAACATATTTCCCTTTGGTAAACCAGCGGAGTCTTTAGCCACCTGGTACGAACAAATGAGTTATGCAGAATGTATTCAGAAGCTTGTATACAGCTGTGCCAGGAATTGAATGTGAAGGTGGTTGATCTTTTTACTGCTCTTCAGAATAGAGATGACTGGACAACTGCTTGTTTTACGTAAGTTTGCTTCTCCATATTTTCCCTATAATAACTTTTATCTGCCCCCTTCTTATTCCTCTGGGTGCAACTTTGAAGCGCTATAGAACATCCTAGTCTAATTACGAACAATGATATTTTTTCTTGGTGAAAATGAGATGTAAGGTTTGCTAGGTTTTCTGCTTCTCATTTTTTTCAGTTTGCAAATAAAGCTGTTACAATAGATACAATGTCGTATCATCTTAAGTCTCAACAAAGATTTCTGTTTATATTCACTAACATTTCAATATTTCTACTTCTTTATCCAGAGATGGAGTTCATTTGTCATCTGAAGGGAGCAAAATACTTGTGGCAGAGATATTGAAAGTAATAAAGGAAGCTGAGTGGCAGCCATCTTTACACTGGAAGTCCATGCCAACTGAATTTTCAGAGGACTCTCCATACTATCTAGCTGGTGCTGATGGTACAACCACTTTAAATCCTTCTGAGTGGACAGTTCACTGGGAGATTCAATGGGACTAGACTGTGGAAATGTCTTAACACTGCATAGTTCAAAAGAAAAAAAAAAAAAAACTATCTATATACCATGCGTTAAAAAAAAAAAAATTGATTAAAGGAATGAACTTGGAGTAAGATTTTAATGTAATTGCTTCTTATGCAGTCATGCCTATATATAGTGATTATAAGTCTTAGTAGATAAAAGTATGAAACTTGAGGGTGTTTTTTCTCTTTTTAGATGAACAAAATTAAGTGGTTTTATGTTTGATTTTTAAAATAAAAAAATACATATATACAAGGGGAGATTTGGAAAAAATGAAAACGTTAGGACCCATCAGAGTAAAGAAAAATCACGAGGACCATTAGCCTCTTGAACAGTTACTAAAAGCCCGTCTTTAAATATCTTAAATTTTCCCTCCATATTTTTCCTTTTTAATTTGAATCGCGCCATAATAATTCCTCCCCCAATCCGTTTCCTTCACTAGCCCAACATCAAACCCTCCTTCCGTCCCTGCTTTTTACCTCTCCTCCTCCTCTCTCCAATTCCTTCATTTCTCGTCCAATTGCCAGTACACCGGCAACAGATCGGCGACACTCTCCGCCTCCTTTCTCCAATTCCTTCTCTTCTCGTCCAATTTCCGGTACACCAGCAGCAACGATCAGTTTGTATCACCGAGTTCCCAAGCCCTTGCTTGCAGATCACCTCTTAATTTTCGCCTCCTCATAAGTCGCTCGTAAACTTCAGAAATGGCGAGTTACTATGACATTGGCGATATTCTCACCGATGAAGAGGTTAGTCTCTTTCTTCTGATCTTGCAATTAACTCTCTCAAGTTCTTTCGTCTGAAGTTTTTCGGCTTTTGCTCTCAGTTTGTTCCCGTGGTATTTCACAAGGCGGCAAACGGAGTGATAATTGATCCGAGTTCTGAAACAAATTCTGTAAGTCCTCAAGGAATCCGAGTGTAGATAGAATGGATCTCTATAGGATTTTACATATGTTAACGTTTTCTTTTCATTTCTGGTTTTCAGGTTGAACAAGGTGCGAAGGTCGAGCTGCAGTTGTGGCTTGCTCAGGAGTTACACTGGAGGCAAGCTGTGTCGATTAATGTTCCTCCCTGTTTCAATCAGAGGTATGATACTAATTTCACTTAAAAATGTAGAAATGGTCAATGATTATTCCATTTGTTTGTATAAAATCTAACTTGAAATTTTTTATAGTTTATTTTGTTTTTTTTTTTTTATAGATTCCTAAATTTATTCCTGATGATGCTCTTTAAATACCAGAACAAGGCTTGAAATCCAAGCTGATGCTGCATGTGTGGATCTTAGATCTCGGTGTCCTTATTTCTATGAATTTGGATGCAAGATACTGCCTCTGTGAGTTTCTCTGTCATTCCCCAACGTTTAAATTATATCTCTTTGATTTGGTCATTCCAAGAGAAAAAGGGTTATCATGTAAGATCATTTCTTCAGAATTTGTCTCAATAGGAAATTGGTGTCTGCCACTGCCCTGTACGGTTCATGAGTTAAATAAACTTGGTCTTTAACCAATCCTTAAGTTATAATGCAATTTCTGCATGTTTTCCTGATCTTAATTAGATGCAGAATTTAAAGCCCCATCAAATGCCTTGATTATCGCAAGATGTATTTATCTCACATTTTATAGCTGGAGAAAATCTACAATAGGGGAGAAAAGTGAGCAAGCAGATCTTCCAATTACACAATTCATAATGGCTTTTCTCCCTTTCATTCATTTTACTTGTTGGCACTAAGTATGACAAAGGTGTACCTTGGTTCAAATTTTAGTTGTTGAACTTCAGATACATCTCAGTGCTAAATGTGGATAGCTTTTGGACCATAGTAAATCTTAACTAAAATGTTTGTATGAGGTTGTCAATCTGCAGGCTTTGATGCTTCATGTTTTATTTCAAATTCAGCTATATGATTGCTTTCTTATGTCTTTTCTAGTAAAATCAGATACATTACAGGCATCCATTAGGCATTTTTACTTAATTGGCGATAATTGATGTTAATTTAAATGAATAATGAAAGAAGTTGATTGTATTTCAACTTTTGTCTCACAATTCTATAAGTGCATATATATATATATATATACAAAATAAAGGAACCTGTTTTGGTGTGAAAACACTGGGTGAAATGGCTGCTTGTACTTGCTGCATTAATGGAGTAGTAGACTATTAAGCATGCAGCAGAGATGGCGTATTGAGGCAGTAGAAAATTGAGTGAAGCAATTGTTCTTGCAGCAAGATATTGCATGTTGCTTTTCAGTGCATTTATGAGCATGTCTGTAGATACATAACAATTGAAATGCCATGGATTCTGACTAATTTTTGTTTTGCACAGAGTTGGTGATAAAACCGTTGAATTCTTGCTCTTATCTGCATTCAAGATCAGGTATAAAGAAATTCTGACCAAGGCTTACACTGCAGCATACATGGCAACTTCCAAAGTCCCAACACTTCTAACAAGAGAAGAAACCAACCGTGAGAACCCTTTGCTTGTTTAAATACTGACATCCCATTGCCATGCCTCCGCTCCACTTCTAAGTATTGGTTTCTTATGTTTTTGTGCTTTGTAGTGTATGAGGCTGCTCAGTCTTCCATGTCAGCCTTTAAGATATGGCGGATGGGTGGCCCCAGATTGCAAAGAGCTTCAGTTCTTGGGAGGAAAAGGAAATCTATTGACTAGGTGCTAATTCTAACTTGAAAATAACTCTAATCCAGTCACTCACTCACTGACTGGCACTGCACTCAAATTGTTTGGTCCTGCATGTGCAAAGTACTTTTGCTTCAAGTGGAGATTCCATCTGTTGTGTTCACTATAATCGATTCCATGAGTCATGATAACAACTTGACTTGATTTTATACCCTCTTCTTTCGGTAAAAAGAAAAGGACAGATTCCAATTATGATCAATTTAAAGATTTGTAAAAGGCGAACAACTTTGGGCATATTCCTTTCTCTCTTCTTCTTCTTCTTTTTTTTTTTTTTTAATTTTTAATTTATGTCTTAAAATGCATATATTAAGATTATAACAAATACATTTCATCATAGATTCTTGGTGGAAAAATAAAAATTGATATTTAATTTATTAATTATTTAATTAAATTTATTCATGTAATAATGATATTAAAATTAATATTAATTTTATTTTTTTTCAAATAAATTTAGGAAAAAAACCCCTTTTATCTTATAAATATGTGATTTTAGTTTTCATATTCCTTTCCTTTTTCCCTTTTAGGTTTCTTTTAAGAAAATAGTGTGATTCTTCCTATTGGCATTTTTTTATATTCCTTTCCTTTTTTCTTTTTAGTTTTCTTTTAAGAATATTCTATTTATGGTTTGTATAAAATTACAAAATAATAGTTATTGGACAAGAGAGAACTCTTAATATTAAGGATTTATTTTTATTTAATAATAATTGTTATATAATAATTAAATACAATTTGAATTATAAAATAGTTTTTTTTCTTTATATAAATATTGAGATTAATGTTTATTTGTTTTATTTTTTAAAAGATTACAAAAAAATTATTTTAAAATTATATTGTTTCAATAAAGTATTATAAGAAAAAATTAAAAAAAACTCTAATTTATGTTTTTAAAATAAGGTATTTTAATTTTTTTAATGAAAATTTATTGAAATAATATAATTTTAAAATAATTTTTAGTTTAATTTTTAAAAAATAAAATAAATAAATTCTATTCTCATAAATATTTTTGTATTATTGTTTTTTTATATTATATGTATACATGAAAATATGAAGAAGTGGTTGGGAGTAGTGACACGTTAATCGTTTGTTACAGGCCTGACATGTTTGGACAATTTTGGATTAGTAAACGTTGGGCCTTTTTCTTTCGTAAGACATTTCTGGATTGTCGTCCAATTAAAAAAGAAAGAGGAGGGAGGGCCCAGCAGTGACATGTACAGCTAGGACCAATTCTGCACTTTTTCGCGATATTTTTGGTCGGAAGATATTTTGGTAAAGTGCACGGACTCTCCTACTATTCTAAATTCTGTCTTTTTATATCCTCCCCCCCTCACAAAAAGTACTCCCTCCAAAGATATTTCTCAGATTCCCCTATTCCCACCCTCACCTATGGCGCGTATTTTTCATTTCTAACA
>BPVZ01000005.1:4514743-4526553 GCA_020521535.1 Rubroshorea leprosula
CCGTAAGGTTGTTAAATGCTTGATTTTTTTGTGATTGTGGGGTGAAGAACATCTGTTTGAAACTACATGGGGTCAATGCAATTTCCTCAATACAAAGGATAAGCCGAAAATCCCGAACAAAATTATATACCGATGCCTCTGTACATCTGGTCCCCTATCCGTCCACCCCCCAATCATTCTGGACACTTCCGGCCCTCTTTATTAAAATTTCATTTCATCATCCCAACCGTAAACGCTCAGGGAAACTGAAAGCAGATACCAGAACGTCAAACGGCGGTGCTCTCATCTCAGAGAAACACGTCTCTTGCTTCTTTGTAGATTCCCGTACTCGGTGAATTGGAGTTCCAGCGTTCACGGTCATGACGTCCAAACAGACTTACCGAGTATGCTTCTGCTTCCGCCGGCGGTTCAAGCTGACCGTGTCGGAGGCGCCGGAGGAGATCAAGACGCTGTTCGAGCAGTACTCGGAGAATGGGATCATGAGTGTTGATCAACTTCGGAGATTCTTAATTGAGGTTCAAAAAGAGGATAAAGCCTCCAGAGAGGATGCTCAGAGTATCATCAATAGCGTCAAGCATTTTCACCGTAATGGTCTCAATCTCGAAGGTTTCTTCAAGTACCTGTTCGGTGAAGATAACCCTCCTCTCTCTCCATCTCCTGCGGTAATTTTTACTTCTCTAAGTTAACTTTTGTTATTGTTGTTGGATTATTCCCCTTTTTGTCTTATTTCCCAGTTCTGTGTTCTGGCGCTGGATGTCATGTAGGGAGTTAAGTTCTTATACTGGGTTTTGTAAAATTTGTCTGAAAAAACATGGGATTGGTGAAGATCCTTTAAATTTGGAAACTTTGATCTTTTTCCGTGGGTTGTCTTTTCTTTATTTCCGTACAAGTGAGGGTTTTTTTTAAAAGAAATCTGACAATTTCAATTTGATTGCAACTGCTGTCTGAAGTGCAAAATTACTTGATGAAATTCCAGCTGAAGTTATGTAAGTATTCATTTTTATACCTTTCACAAGTGTTAAATTTGTTTCCTTATTTGTAAGGCTTCAATTTGCATATCTTAGAATGTGCTATTGCTAGCACCACTGCAATAATCTGGAAATGTTGAGTTCTGTATGATGCACTGATTCACTTAGAAGTGTGACTTGGCACTGAGTCTCACTTTTGTTCTGGTGGGATGTTTAGAATTTCCCTTCTAGGAAGTAGTAAAGTAAATAGGGAGAATTAGCTTGCGCTTTACTGAGTCAGTTATCTTTTATTATATTGTGATTACTTCTTCGGTTTCACTGCTTTCAGGTACATCATGACATGGCTGCTCCACTGTCTCATTATTTTATATATACTGGCCATAACTCCTATCTTACGGGGAATCAACTTAGTAGTGACTGCAGTGATGTACCCATCATAAATGCTCTTAAGAAAGGCGTGAGAGTCATAGAGTTGGATATATGGCCTAATGCCACAAAAGATAATGTGGATGTTCTTCATGGAAGGTATGCATTAAAATGTGCAAAAGTGTCTATGAAACATCAGTTTTCTGCTCCTAACCAAGAATTTGGGTTCTTTGTGCAGGACTTTGACTACTCCTGTGGAACTTATTAAATGTTTGAAGTCTATCAAGGAGTATGCCTTTGTTGAATCAGAATACCCGGTTGTTATAACTCTAGAAGACCATCTTACCCCAGATCTTCAGGCCAAAGTTGCACAGGTGAGTCTTTGCACACTTCTGGTAATTTAGAGCTCCAATGATCCCACAATTTACCATTATGTGGTTGATTTCTAGATGGTCACTCAAACTTTTGGAGACATACTGTTTTCTCCTCGCTCAGAATGCTTAAAGGAATTCCCTTCACCGGAATCGTTGAAGAGACGGATTATTATATCAACCAAACCACCAAAAGAATACCTTGAGGGCAAAGAGCTTAAAGATAAAGAAAGCACTTCATTGAAGGGAAAGGCTTCAGATGATGAAGAAGCTTGGGGGAAAGAAGTTCCAGACCTTAAAGTCAGTAGTGTAGCTGAAAACAAGGTGTCTGACTCAAACCTTAGAGATGTTGGGCAATATTGCATTTGCTTTTGTATGTCATACAAAATGATCATTTACACTCTGATTACCTTTATATGACAGGTTGATTTGGATGAAGAAGATAAAAACGATGATGAAGATTTTGAGGATGGAGATAAGACACAGCCTGTAGCACCAGAATATAAGCATTTGATCGGTATTCCTGCTGGGAAGCCGAAGGGTGGATTGGAGGATTGTCTAAGGGTGGATCCTGATAAAGTTAGACGTCTTAGCTTAAGTGAACAGAAACTTGAAAAGGCTGCACTAACTCATGGAAAACAAATTGTCAGGTAGTCATGAAAGGTTTGCTGGAGCTCAAGAACTTTAGCTGTTCTTCAAGAGATCCTTTTGTCTATGTATTCAAAGATTGATGTAGCTTTGGCTTGAACCTCGTAGTTTCCAAGTTCTTATCTTTTTTCTTGCTACAGGTTCACCCAGCGTAATTTGCTTAGGGTGTACCCCAAGGGTATACGTGTGGATTCATCAAACTACAATCCAATGATTGGGTGGATGCATGGAGCTCAAATGGTTGCATTTAATATGCAGGTTTGCTTTTCCTTTGTTTTCCCCCTTTTTGTCCCAGATAGTAGTTTCTTTTTTTGTGGCCAGTAGATAGAAGTTTCTTTATGTCATCTATATATAGTGCGAATGGCACAGCTAATGAGCAGTTACATTGTTAAGTGTGATTGTGCTTTTATATCCTCCTAATCTCTTATTGTTATACCTCATGGTTTGAAATGTTCAAGGATGGATAGCTGATATTTGCTCAATAGGAGTTCCCTGTAGTAATGTGATCATTCATGCACTTGATTTGTATTCATCTCAAATAGACAAAAGCATAACGAGACTAAAAATTATAGGTTTCAGTTCATTTTTGTTAAGACATGAATGTCTCTCAATACAACAATGATGGATGGAGCACATGCCTCTGAAACTAAAACAAATTAAATCCCTATTATGAAACCTGTTATGAGCAAGTAATATTTTTCTGACAAGTAATGAAAATTAATTGAAATATTTCTTTTTAAATACAAAGACAGATGACATCTTTATGCACTTCAGGCATCCTTGGTTTTTACCTTTTTATGTTTGTGATTCAATCATTGGGTAAGATGTACTGCTACGCTGGAAATAAGAGATGTTTATTTAAAGAATTTCATCAGTTGCTTGTATTCTTTTCCTTTTAAGTCAATCCATGATTGTAATTTTATCAGAAGGTTGCCAAATAATATAAATGGCTTCCTTTTTGTTAGGGTCATGGAAGATCATTGTGGCTGATGCATGGGATGTTCAAAGCCAATGGTGGGTGTGGTTACGTGAAAAAACCTGATTTTCTATTGAAGGCTGATTCAAATGGTGAGGTATTTGATCCAAGAGTGAGTTTACCGGTAAAAAAAACTTTAAAGGTGAGTGCTTTTATTACTGTGGCTTATTTTTGACAAAACTTGTATTAAGTTGTTCTTATAATATTTCAGTAAATGATTATGGTCTTCTTCCTACTTTTTAAAGGTAACTGTGTATATGGGAGAAGGATGGTATTTTGACTTCAAACACACACACTTTGATGCATATTCCCCCCCAGATTTCTATGCAAGGGTAAGTATATAATCTGTCTCATCATTCTGATGCTCACAGGTAGAACATACTTTCGTCACTTAGTGGTTTCTCATTTCATGTCCAATTGAATAAGAAGTTAAGAGATCTTTAACTGGAATTTGATTATCTTTGTCCAGGTTGGTATTGCTGGGGTTCCAGCTGATTGTGTGATGAAGAAAACAAAGATTTTAGAGGACAACTGGATCCCTGCTTGGAATGACGATTTTGAGTTCCCTCTCACCATTCCAGAACTGGCTCTGCTTCGGATAGAAGTTCATGAGTATGACATGTCTGAAAAAGATGACTTTGGAGGCCAAACTTGCCTGCCTGTTTCAGAGCTAAGAAGAGGGATCCGAGCAGTTCCCTTGTACAGTCGCACAGGAGAGAAGTACAAATCTGTTAAGCTCCTTGTGCACTTTGATTTCGTTTAATAATCTCATGAAGCAGCCATCAAACTGCGTGATGTTATTCTCATATGCAGTATTTTAATTCTTGTTTGCTGTGTGATACACCATAATAACAGCTGCTCTGCAGTTTGTGGGAGGTTGTGGGAAACTGGCTGTGTTTGCACTTAGTAATGCAAGGAGCGGTGAGAAATCTTATTTTAACATTGTTCTACTTCATATGTAAATAGGCACACTGTATGATTTCTTTTTTCCCCCGTTAAGTAATCTTGGCTTTCTTGGTTTGATTGCACAAAACAGTTTCTTGTTAGTTTCCATTTTCAGGGCAAATTAATGTAGAAAAGCATCTATGATCCTCAGCCTTTATGACAGGGACAACATTTACCCTAAACCTTCATTTTTTATCCCCCAACTCCACTTCAAAGAGGGGAAATTGTTCCCAAACATTTCTCATTTTTGACTTCCATTGATTTTAAAAAAAATTTCATTTAACACATTTCCTTGTGTATGGAAAACACCAAAAAATGCTGAAAATGTTCTATGGAATGTTATTTTTGCGAATCAAACAAACCCCTAGTCATACTTGGGTATCCCTTGGATGCTTGCAAAATTTTCGTTCTTAATAAAGGAGTGCTCACATCTTTTTCTTCCATCTCTTATAAGAGCAGTTTGAACTTCGTTGTTAGAAATTTTAAGTTCAAAGTTTAAAATAGGTGACAAGAGAATTGAAATAATAACTATTCCAATTATATAGTTTAGAATCAAATGTAACACTCAAAATCCTTACTGTTTGATCTTGATAATTCTTTGAGTTTCTCTTAGGTAGGGTTCGTTTTGGTGGCTTCATAAGAACTTGCAGTGAGTTGGGGCTAATTTCAAATGTCTCGGTTGCCACATGTTTGACATTTCCCCTACTTCTTTAATGGCATTGGGACCTGCAGTTTGAGACTAATTAGTTGCAGTCTCAGTTTCCTCAATTTGAAAATTCTTCTCATACTTTGAAATCGAAACCATTGATATTGCGAATTTGAAATCGAAACCATTGATATTGCGAATTTGTGGACAACTGATAAAGATTTACTTTGTCTGGATTTATACCCCAAAAAAGATGAATTATTAATCAAATGCTCGGTACCAACTCCACTGTAAATTTTCCATGAAAAGTAGGGGAATTGCCGGCTTTGGCCCATTAAAGAAGGCTGCTACCCACCAATTTTGGAAAATTGGATTCCCACGGTTCATTGTAGAATTGAGAATGATTCCTTGCCAAAGTTTATTAACAGTAAAGAAAATAATTTATGAATAATTTTTGATATTAAATAAATTCATTTATTTAACAATATGTAAAAATTATATAAAAAATAAAAAAATAATCCCTTAATAATAACCTAACAATAAATTATAATAATAGTTGTAAAATATTAAACAAATAAATATATACCAACTAACAGATCTGATTACTCAAATGAAAAAAAATTAATAATAAAAACTACGTGCGATCCTGTTGCATGATTTTATTGTGACAAATGATTATTTTTGTTGTAGAATTCATTGGAAACCCTCATGTGAATTTATTGCGAATCCACAGCCGTTGAATTGGATTTGCACATGCACAGTGGCAATTTGGTGAGAGTCCCCTTCGTGAATCATGATATATCCTCTTCTGGAAAATTGCCGGCCATTTTCTCCTTGTCTAGACACCTCAAATAAATATCGATAGAAGGAGGAGGTGGGTCACCGGCCAGGCCACCATCCATTATGTTTTCTCTCAGAGCATTTAGTCTCACTAAAATTGACCCCTAATTCATGAGCACTATTAACTCCCATTCACACAACAGAGAATAACGTTTTGAAATTAATTTGGAGGCACCGCTCAATTCAATGAAATTTACTAAAAAAAAAAATGGTAACTTTCAAACTTAACAAGAATCATTTCATTTTTTTTTTCCTTGACCTAATCCCACTGACCACCTTTTTCTAAAAGTGATAAATTCTTTTTTATCAAAAGTATAGATCATTTCTGAATATTTTCATGTACCGAACCATCCATGTTCCTTCTTATTATTATAATCAAACCAAAAAAAAAAAAGGCACAGGATCCTTAATTTATATCTTCATTTGTTTGGTGTGAAATGAAGCCATATGGTCAAAAAAACCCAACTCCATTCATCTCTTCCCCATGCTTGTGGGGAGAGGGGAGAGAAACAAATAGAAGAATAAGAACATTTATGTGGATTCCTAAGGAACGTATCAAACTCTCTCGATAGTTAATAATTAAGAGTTTGAGAAGAAGTTAGTAATTAAAAATTTGAGAAAAAAATGAAAAATTTTCAATTTATTAACTAAATTTCTAAATTTAAAAGATTTCTTCACTCATCAGTAAGAGTTTGAACCTAGTTTGAACCTATATAATCCATTCTCCACTCACCAATAGAACTACTTGTTATGTCCTACAAATAAAAAAAAAAAAAAAAGAAAAGGCTTGAGAGGAAATTAATTTGTATCCATACAGGTTAATAATAAAGAAAAAGAAAGCGAAAAGGGGAACAGGAAAAGAAAGAGTTAAACCAGAACAAAATCATGTAATCATTCTCCTTGCTGTCAGTGTGTTCTCAAAATCATACACCACAGCTCAATGTTAGAACATGAAAATTCCTTAACTTAGAAAGGCAATTATACCTAGATAAATCATTTAAAAAAAAAATTAATCTTTTTGGGGGCTTGACAGTTAGAAATTCACTCAGAAACAATTGAGATTGAAGGACTGGAGATGCTGCCATAGCTATCATCAGAACAAATAGTCAATGCCCTCTCCAAATTAGCAACAATGTCAGTCATGGTTGGCCTATCTTTCCCTTCCAAATTTACACAATGCATTGCTGTATATGCCATCAGCTCCACCGCCTCTGTCTCATTCAGCTCCGGTGGCCCCACTCTCCGGTCCAAAATCGTAACCAATTCTCCTGCCATTATGACCGGCACCGCAAAATCCACCAAGCTGACCGGCGTTCCCTCATCTTCATCTTGCTTGAATATTGCCCTCTTCCCTGTCAAAAGTTCCAGCATCACTACTCCTAGTCCATACACATCACTCTTTGCTGTCAAAACATGGAGACCATAGTACTCCGGATCTATGTAACCTACTGTTCCGGCAGCCTTCATCAGCCTGATATCCTTGTCTGGTTCCGGCCCCATCAAAGACAACCCGAAATCAGACACTCTTGCTGTCCAAGTCTCATCAAGTAATATGTTGGAAGACTTGATGTCCCTGTGAATTACAGGAGGAACTGCATAATTATGAAGGTATTCGATTCCTCGAGCAGCATCCAATGCAATCTTGATCCTCATTTTCCACGAATTCAACACACCACTGCTCTTTTCAACGTTGTTCTTGTCATGTAAATGGTCGTAAAGAGCTCCATTTTTCATGAATTCATAGACTAAAAGCCGCTCATCCCGTTCTTCACAGTACCCCACAAGCCTCACCAGGTGCTTGTGGTGTAGTCTGGACAAGAACGCCAATTCTGATTCAAATGCGCTTTCTTTCTCCTGGAACTTCTTCGTCTTGTGAACTGTTTCGCCTCTTTTGATCGCCACTTCACGACCATCGGAGAGTTTTCCTCTGTATACCACACCGAAGCTTCCTGCCCCGATCTTGTTTTCCAATGAGAAATTGTTGGTGGCGGCTGCAAGCTCAGACAGGGTAAATTCCTCTGCTTTGTCTGGATGTTTAGACGACGTTCCGCTTCTCTGGCGCCTCATTGCTCTGGAGCTCTGGCGCCTGATCGTCAATGACCTCGACGGCGGGCTACTGTTTGAAGTTGCGCCGCCATTTGAACCGCCTCTGGTGATTGTTGGTTGCACTGAATTGTGCACTTTCTTTTTCCCAAGACAGACTCCAGTCCACAAACAGTATATAATTGAACAAATTCCCATGAAAGCTCCTACCGATCCAACAATGGCAAAAGCCAATAAACCCCTCGTCAACCCTCCAGGAGGAGGCGACGGAGACGGTTTTGGTGTTGATGCTGGTGCTGGTGCTAATGGGGGCAGGGGCGGTGGTGGAGTGGTGATTTTAAAACAGGGATTACAGATATTGCCCAAACCCGAACAGAGCCTATCTGAATCCGGAAATGTTCCACAGGCACTACACGAAGATTGAACACAGGGACCTGGTAGAATCTGCGGTAATGGTAACTCGGTTTCTGAGTTTGATACGTTAACCCATCCGGGTCCCCAACACGCCACTGAAAGATTACTCGACATTAATCCACAGGTAAAATTAGAACCGGAAACAATGAATTCATATGAAACCGTCCCATTCATTGCAAACCGGCCCCAACAAACCACCGTCTGATTTGATCTCCGAATCGCGCAGCTGTAACCCTCTGCCAGCGCTAACCCGTAAGCATTCTCTAGACCAGCGTTTGAAGGCACATTTAGCTGCCCGGAGTCGTTCGCCCCATTGCAGACTATGTCGCCGGTGGAATTGACCCCACATACATGTGAACTTCCTGCCGCAAGACTCACCATTGACATATCCCCAAATTCTTGCTCGATTGCTTTTCCGATTAAATTACTTCCCCAACAACGGATTCTGCCATTATCGGCGGTAATCCCACAGCAGAATCCAAACCCAGATGAGATTGTATCAAACTTGTAACGATTATCGGGTAATTGAATGTTGCGGTTACCTCTCCAGCATATTACAGATGGGGTGCCATTAGTGGTGGCGCAAATCTGCTCATCGCCGATGGCCAAACTCTGCAATAGTACAGTGTTGTTATTGTATATGCGCTTAAAGGGGAAGCTGGAATTTTGGGTGTCCCAGCAGATGAGGCTGTAGCCGCCGGAACGAATGGCGCAGATTGACGTCCTACCGCCGGCGATGGAAGTGAAAGAGACGTTGGGCTGGAGAGGGACAAGCTGGCTGGCGCCATCGCCACGTCGTTGGCAGATAATGCTTGTGGTCGGTTGCGCCGCCTGGATGGCGCAGACAGTGGCGGTACCGTAGCTGACGGCGATGGTGGAGCCAGAGCCTCCCAAGGCATGGACCACCGGGAAGGAGAAGTAGTCTACGGAGAGGAGCAAGAACGTGACGGCGACGGTGATGACGAAGGCGGAAGGAAGCTTCGTCATTTAAAAAGGTAGAGCTTGACGGCGGTATTGGAAAGGCGCTTGTAGTTGGTCAGCCTCATCTGGGCTAGGAGAGAAAAGAGGAATTTTGATGTTTGACTGAGGAAAAGGGTATCGAAAAGGGAGAAAACCAAAAAGAGAACGGGAGAGATGGAATGGAAGGGTTTCAGTTTAAGAGCGTTTAATAACCGGAGGGCGCGTTTGGGAGGAGGATAAATTCTGTTACCGTTTTTCAACTTTACTACAGAAATTTTTTTTTTTTTTAACTTATGTTGGACAGAAGTTTAATTTTTTTTATAAATATATATTAAAAATTATAAAATTAACATTAATTTTAATATTATTGTAAAATATATAAATTTAATTATATGATCAATAAAAAAATATCAATTTTTTAATGCAAATTTATAATAACAATTATATATTTATTATACTCTTAACTTTTACCTTACCGAAATTTTTATTTTTATTTTTTTTGGAGATTATACTACATACTACAGAGTAATTTTAAGATTAAAAAAATTAATACTCCGTGGTTCAATCTTTTTCATTAAGGGATTAAGGAATGATGATATTTTGTTATCTTTATATATTTCACTTGTCTAAGGAAGTAAAGAATAAATGGAATATCCTACATCAAAGGAAAAAGAAAAAAACAAAGAATCAATGGGAGTTATTGAAAATTTGAAATTTTATTTGAAGATCTATATTTTTATCTTTGGATAAGCATAACAATAAAAAAAAATAAAAGTAAAGAATAAATGGAAGGTACTAAAAATCTAAAAATTTTATTTGCAGATGTTCAATTTTAAACATAAAATTCATAAATTTTTAAAGAATAAGTTATAAGTTTTATTTTTTTTTATTAGATGTTCAGAATAACTTACAAGTTATAACTTGTAAAAATTTATAATGGTATTAAAGTTTTTAGTATGACTTAGATTATATTAGATTTACACTAAATTAACTCTTAGATGAGAAATAAACCCTTATGATATTAAGGGTTATTCTTCTATTTAAAGGTTTTTTTTTTTTTATAGTTTAATACAACCTAAATTATAAAAAAAATAATAACCTTAAAGATATAACAATATAAAGATTTTATGTCTTCAAAATTTTAAAATTGATAAAATTAATGCATTTCTTGTAATTTAATTTGTAGGATGTACGAGGGAGTTAATACTGTTTCCAGCCAGTACGTACCAATTTGTCTATTAATTCAAACAATACAAGTTTTAATTTAGTTTTGGTTAAATTTTGGATGTTTTAGTCAATTTTTGGTATACGAATTGATATTTTGTTTATTAACTAGTACACTGAAATTAAACTGATACAAATCAATTTTAATTTTTTTTTTAGAAAAAAGGAATCCCCAAGCAAAATGACGTGGTTTTGGCTGATGGGGGCTTAAATCTCCAACAGAAACACTTTTAACAATTTTAAATTTAGGATGTGTTTGGGATTGCGATTGTAAGTTTTTTTGTGTAATCACACATTAATTTTAGATATATGTGTGTTTGATAATTTTTTTTTAAACTGTTTTTTCTAAAAGCGATAGAAAACCACAACAGATCTACAATAATTTTATCTATAAAACTAAAAACTTCATTTTAGAGCTTTCTGATTCTGACTGTATCTTTTATAAAGAGCACATGATATTTAATATAATTATAAAATTATCCATTAAAATTTAATTTCGTATAATTTAATTACATCACGATTTATAATATTTTAATAATAAAAAAAATTAAAAACCTAAATTATTAAAAAATAATAATAATTTTAGGATAAATGGATTGGATAAAAATATAAGAAAAAAGAAACTGGAAGATGTGACATAGGTGGGAGGGGAGGGGAGGGGAGGGGGTGGGGGGAAAGAAATATCTTACCAAAGAGGTTGACTATTCCCAAACCCCTGACATTAGTTATGACGGATAAATCTTTGTCATGTCTTTCCCTTATATGTACCACTTAGTCTCAAAGCACATGATTCCTTCAAAATAGTCCCCTAACCCCAATCCGCTAGGTGCTTTAGATTTTTAATATGATTGTCCATAAATATTAAGAAAGATTTCACCTTTAAAAAATAATAAATATTAACAAATTTCAAATTATAATTTTAACATAGTTTAAATAATTTTGTAATCAATTAAATCAACTTTAACTTATAATTTACACAAAATTATAGTGTGTATTTGGTTATGAAATTTTCTTTGTTTTGTTTTAATAATTAAAGACTTCAAAATTTTGTCTTTGAAAACGGCTCTCGAGAGGGAAGAGATATATATAAGCTTCAGCTTAAAATTAAGTCACAGCTACTATAGGCTATGCCCCTTAGCTATCAAATGGTAAAAGCCTAAAAATAGCCCCTTACCTTGACGATTTTACTTCTTACTTTATAATATAACGGTTTTAGCCCCTAACTTATAAAAATAGAAGAAAATAGCCCTTACTTCTAACTTTCGTTATACTTCCGTCATCTCTGTTACTTTTTTCGTTATATTTTCATTAATTTTGTCCGACTTATACTTATAATAAAAAAAAAATGGGAAAGCTTCTCCAAGAAGCCTGATGCTTTTTTTTTTTGGGAATTCCAACCTTTTTTTTTT
>BPVZ01000005.1:4555460-4568825 GCA_020521535.1 Rubroshorea leprosula
GCATGTAAAACTTAACGGAGGAAATAAAAAGAGGTCGGATTTCAAACTTTATAAACCAAAGAGGGGTTTTTTTAAGTAGACGGACTAAAAAGAGGTTTTTTCTAAAGTAAAGGGACCAAAATATAGATTTAACCTTTCATTTTTAGTAGATTTAATTTAATTTTAAAATTTTTAAATGTGAATTTTAGATAAAAAATTAATAATTTATGTAAATAATAATTAACTTTCTATATGTAGTTTTTGTCAAATATTTTTATTTATAATTTATGTAAATAATAATTAACTTTCTATATGTAGTTTTTGTCAAATATTTTTATTTGGTAAATTTTTTAATTATTATTTATGTAATTTATTAAATTTTTATTGAAAATTCATACTTAAAAAATATAAAAAAATCTAATTAAAATGACTAAAAATGAATTGAGGAAGTATAATAAAATCTTCTAATAAGCATCCAGTTCCATTCAACCAATTCTTCCTCACTTTTCTTCCCCCAAAAAAAGTTCTAAGACTCTTTGTGTAATTGAGTATATTTGGTTGCCATGTAACCCAACAAAAATCTCCAAGAGAAGTTACTAACCAACTACTCCTAGATTCTTTTGTTTGATGTTTAGTTGACTAGACCCTGAATTTTTCCAAATTCTATTTTCTCCAAGAAAAACCCAAAAGATAAACTCCCAGGCAAAAGAATTTAGGGACAGTAGAGCAGCAACATTCCGAGAGACTTGTGCTGGTTCTATGGCAACCAAAGAGGCCCTCAAATCCACTAACTAAAGCCACTTGAAATCTTGAACTAGTATTATAAATTTAAAAAAAGGCATCCTAATCAAACCGATAACACAATCAATTAGCTAACTATAAGCAGATAGACTTTAAGTCAACTTTCTAACGTGAGAATAAGATAAGTCATATGGTCCTGAGGGTAAAAAAGAAAAGTGAAGATTCCAAAACCCTAGAGATCTTCCATTGTGAGATTCTTTTCCTTTCCCACTTCGCTATCCGGATTTCCTTTCCATTCCTTTTTCAATATTTTCATTATTAACAATGGAGGGCAAGAGTTCTTTACGCGTCTTTTTGGCCGTTGAGGAGGGTAACAAAATATATGCGAAAATGACAGTGCATTAGGAGCACATAAAAGCTTTTCTAGTTTAAGTGTTTTGTCTTTTCCGTGTAGTTGTATGCATGAACTTGAAACCGAGACTCTCCATATTGAATCTATTTTTGTTTTACAAATTGATATAATTAAATTTTTATCTTATAAGTTAAATTATAAAATAAAAAAAATCTTTTTAAATATGATGTATTTAGTTACCATTTGTCAAAAGATGTATAAAATAATGTAGATTTTGACTCAAAGACTCGACTTTTTTTTGAGAAAGATTTGTGGGTTAGGAGGTCATATCAGAGGAGGGAAAAGCAGAGCAATGTTTGGTATTTTGGAAAAGAAATAAAGAAAAAGGAGGTGAAAAGGTTGGCTAAAGAGAACAAAACAACACATCAAATCAAAAACCTTTTTGATTATCTTTCTCTTCTCTCTAATGAAGCGTGCTAAATAGTCTGGGAGAGAAAGAAGAAAAAAAAACTTTGATAGGCAGGGGGGGAGGCCCACTTCTTTATTCCAAGGCCATCCATGATGATGAAATATGAATGATATGTTTGTGGTGGTGGGGGTGGGGTTATTCTCCTCCTCCGTCGCTTTCCACCTTTTATCATTTGAATTGAACCCATCACCTCTTCACTCGGCCAAAACTCGGCCAAACTCGGTGTTGACTCTGTCATCGTGGCCCACTCCCAAGAAAGTGGACTCAAGCATCTCCATTTCCGATTACCAAACAGCAGAAAGAAAAGATCTTAGGTTTCGTAATACAACCAGAAACAGAATCTATACTACCCACCTGGTTTCTTCCTCCATTTCAATTTTCTTGCATTTTTTTTTCCCTCTTAATGTCTCTGTCTGTGAGGCCCCCACCACCCAGCAACAGTTCTCAGTCTTCCCTCATTAAATAAATCATGCCCACTTCACGTTTCCGATTGTGTTATTTTTAATTAAAGTTTTTTCAACTGGGACAAATAAAGTTTTAATCTTTGTCTGTGTGCGCGGGCGCCTTTTTTTTTTTAGTCATTTTTATTGGGTATATGCTCGCCGGCGATGCCGACGCCGGTGACAGTGGCCAGGCAATGCTTGACGCCGGAGGCAGCCAACGCACTTGACGAGGCAGTTGGGGTAGCTCGTCGGAGGGGTCATGCCCAGACCACCTCACTTCACGCGGTGTCGGCGCTCTTGTCGCTCCCTTCTTCCCCTTTGCGTGAGGCCTGC
Source organism: Rubroshorea leprosula (assembly GCA_020521535.1). NCBI lineage: Eukaryota > Viridiplantae > Streptophyta > Magnoliopsida > Malvales > Dipterocarpaceae > Rubroshorea > Rubroshorea leprosula. The sequence goes on from BPVZ01000005.1 coordinate 4,557,778, forward strand.
GCGCGGGCTCGGAACGCTGCGTGCTCCCCGCGCCTTCAATTCAAGGCACTGGACCTGTGCCTGAGCGTATCGCTGGACCGCGTGCCGTCGAGTCAGCAGGTCGGGCATGAACCGCCCGTGTCGAACTCGCTCATGGCGGCAATAAAACGGTCCCAAGCCAACCAGCGGAGGCAGCCCGAGAATTTCCATCTGTATCGCGATATCTCGCAGCAGAACCTGTCTAATATCTCGTGCATCAAAGTCGAGTTGCAGCACTTGATTTTGTCGATTCTCGATGACCCGGTAGTTAGTCGGGTATTCGGCGAAGCGGGTTTCCGGAGCTCCGAAATCAAGCTCGCCCTTATCCGGCCGCTCCCCAATCTCCTCAGATACCCTCGACCACGGGGTCCTCCTGTCTTCCTCTGTAATTTGGAGAATTCGAATCCGGACAACGACCGGGGCCCTCGTCGGAGTTTCAGCTTCCCGTTTCCGGGCTTTGCCGCCTTTTTCGACGGAGAAGAAAACTGTAGAAGGATTGGCGAGGTGTTAGCGCGGAGGAGGAATCCCTTGCTTGTGGGCATCTGTGCTCGTGATACGCTCACGAGCTTCATAGATAGCGTGGAGAAGAAAAAGGATGGTATTTTGGCTAAGGAGATTTCTGGTTCAAACGTAATCAGCATTGACAGTGATGTTTCGAGGTTTATTAATGGGGATGTCGATAAAGGGTGCTTGGATTCGAAATTTGAGGAGATGGGTCGGGTTCTGCAGCGAGATTTGGGACCTGGGTTAGTGGTGAATTATGGTGATTTGGAGGTATTACTCAGTGACAACCGGAAAAACGATGAAAATGCCAAAGTTGGCGCAAGTGGTCCGGCAAGCTACGTCGTTGCTCAATTAACAAGATTGTTGCAGCTTCATGGGGAGAAAGTATGGCTTCTGGGTTCCGCAGCAAGCTATGAGACGTACCTGAAGTTTGTTGGCAGATTTCCTTCAACTGAGAAGGATTGGAATTTGCAGATTTTGCCCATCACTTCTGTCAGGCCTTCACTTGCTGAGTCTTTCCCCAAGTCTAGGTAATTTTCTTTCTTTCTTTCTTTCTTTTTGCTGATATAAATAATATTATATGAAGTTATTAAAAGTTAAGATTTGTCTGTAGAACTGGTTTTTGAATTTAATAATCATTGTAGTGTTCATGCCATGCTTATTAAAAATATTTCTGGGTTTAAAGTTCAAGAATTGAGGATCTCAAGCCACTGTAATAAAGTAATTAAACAGGAAAAGGGGCCTAAAAAAACCCAAAATGTCCTTAATGAATCTGGGTTGTATGTTGATTCATTAATAAGAGTAGATTAGTCCAGACTGAAAAATTACAAAGGGCAGAAATTGAAACAAAGAGGAAAGAAAAAATAAATTCTTTCCTACAGTTGTTAATTGTCTTACTCTCAAAACTGTGTTTAATTGCATGTTAATCCAAAATATTAATTGAATCTAGTTTCCTAATGTAAAGATTAAATATTCGTGTTACTGGTGTGTTATTTCTTTTACATTTTGTGTTCATCAAATCTCATGGTTTTATTGCCACAATCTGACTACAGCTTGATGGAGTCATTTGTTCCATTTGGTGGGCTCTTTTCCATGCCTTCTGAAATAAAGGGGCCTTTACGCAACCCTCAATGTGTGACCCGGTGCCGTTCTTGCGATGATAAGTGTGAACAAGAAGTTCGTGCTATTTCAAAGGGAGGTTTCACTTTTTCAATGGCAGATCGATACCAATCTAGCTTGCCTCCTTGGTTGCGGATGAAAGAACTGGGCACAAGCAAGGGATTGAATGTGAAGGTGTGTCCCCCTTGAACCCTCCAAGTCCATGCTAAATTTTGCTTCCATTCCTTAGTTATCATCATATCGGATGGTAAGTCCTGGCATCTATGCTTTAGTGTTGCAAGAGATTTCTGTTCTGCCAGGGTTTGTATATATTTTGCCAGCTGCCTTTGTACGAAGAAGATGCCATTCTAGGGGCCATAAACTTATGCTAGTTTAGTATTTTTGATGTTTAAGCATTTTGACAATATCTGTCTGGTAAATTTTATATATAGAAGCAACAAAGAACGGCAGACTAGATAATTCTGTCACGGTTAATTTGAAGTTCTTTATGAAATTGATGTGACAACCAGTTTATCTCTCTTCAGTGCAGGCCAAAGATGATGGAATCATATTGAATGCAAAAGTAGCAGCACTGCAAAAGAAGTGGGATGCTATATGCCAGCAACTTCATCACACTCCATTCCCTGAGTCAAAGACTTGTCAATTAAACTCTGAATTCCCTACTGTTGTGGGCTTTCAGTTCATTCAAGACAAGAAGGAATTTGCTGATGGTCAAAGAAGCAACAGCAGAGATGCACTGCCCAATGACTGTGATTGCAGGAATATCAACCCTGTCATGTCTGTTAATTTGCAGAAGCAGTCAGACATGCCTTATTCTGTAGTTTCAAAAGCTAAGAATGGGAGTTTCCTGCCCAGACTAGGGGAAAAACCTACAAAAGGAGATGATCTTGAGACTGTTGGCTCCATATCTCCTTGTAGTTTATCCAATTCAAGTGTGGGCAACTGTAGTCAAGCATCTCCGACATCAGTGACTTCTGTGACAACAGATTTAGGGTTGGGCTTATGTTCAGTTCTTTCAAGTAATGAGTCAATGAAAACTCCCAATCAAAAACATATAGATCTTGGAAAGGACTTCTCAGATTGCTTTCGTACAAATATTGATCTTATCCATGAAGGTATATCTAATCGTCCAACTCAATCTTCATCCTCTTCATCTCATGACTTTGGTGGACAGTTCAACTCAAACGATTTCAAGAGGCTTTTTAGAGATCTTTCTGAAAGAGTTGGATGGCAAGATGAAGCTACACGTCTTATTAGCCAAACAGTAGTCAACTGCCGAACAAGAAGTGAAAAATGCCATGGAGCTAGTCAAAGAGGAGATGTATGGTTCAATTTCATTGGACCTGATAGGCGTGGTAAAAGGAAAATTGCTATTGCACTTGCTGAGATAATATATGGAAGCAGAGATAACTTCATCTCTATGGATTTAAGTTCTGAAGATGGGATGATTAAGACATCCTCACTCTTTGATTACGAAGAGTTGAATTATGATTTAAGGTTTCGGGGAAAGAATGTGGTTGATTATGTTGCTGGGGAACTGAGAAAAAGACCATGGTCTGTTGTCTTTGTTGAAAACGTAGATCAGGCTGATGTGTTGATTTGGAGCAGTTTATCCCATGCTATCCGGACTGGTAAATTGTCAGATTCACATGGAAGAGAAGTCAGCACCAAGAATGCAATATTTGTGATGACTTCAACATTAACGACAGATAGCAAAGTTCTTTTCCAAAGGATAGAGGCCTCCAACTATTCTGAGGACAAAATATTGAGAGCCAAGGGCTGGCCAATGCGGATATTGGTTGAGTATATGGACAGCACCAATAGCCAAAATTTGACTCTAGCAACAACAACCAGGGAAGGACGTACCTCTAACCCCGGTTTTTTGAATAAAAGGAAGATGCTAGGTACCAATGAAGTTCTAGACCAGGGTGAGATTGTGGAGATGTCTAAAAGGGCAAACAGGACATCAAGTATGAAACTAGATTTGAACATTCCAGCTGAAGAGGATGAACTGCAGGAGACTGAAGATGGGAGTGTTGACAATGACTCCTCCTCAGATAACTCCAAGCCTTGGTTGCAAGGTTTCCCTGGTCAGGTGGGTAGCAACGTGGTCAAGGTGGTCTTCAAGTCATTTGATTTTGATACACTGGCGGAGAAACTTACGAACCTAGTTGCCGAGGGCTTTCACAGGATTATTGGCTCAGAATGTTTGTTAGAGATTGACCATAAAGTCATGGAGCAATTGCTTGCAGCTGCATATTTATCCGACAGCAACAAAGCCGTTGAAGACTGGGTGGAACAAGTCCTTACCAGGGGATTTGTAGAAGTTCCGAAGAGATACAGTCTCTCTGCTCACTCTGTTGTGAAACTACTTACCTGTGAAGGCCTTCGTTTTGAGGAGCAAACTCCCAGTGTTCACCTTCCTCTTAAAATCATTCTAACCTGATATTTTCAGTAATCCCGTCCTTGAATTTCATGTATAATGTGGCATTTAGTGTGTAGTGCACCATGCCTAGGCAATTAATCCTATAGGCTTCCCTTTTTGTTTCTTCAGTCTTAGGTTGCCTTATTTTATTTGAATCTCATGGAATGTGTAGTTAGTCAAGTGCTAGTGTGATATATCAGTGTACCATATTAGGTTCTGCAATACTATCAGCTGATATTTTTAACCTTCATATTTTTAGATTTTTTGGTTATTATAAAAACAAATTAAATTAAAATAAATAAATAAATAAATAAAAAAGAGGAGGCCCAAAAACGATTATTTCAGGCACTGAAATACTGTGTTACTCTTAGAGTGTTGTGGGTCAGAAGTACAAATCTAAGACCAGAAAAGTTAATAATGGCCCAAAACAGGCCCGCCATTTTTAACTTTCAGAAGATTAGGTTAGAAGGAATAATGGGCCTAGGAAATATGATTACTATCATGGGTCAGAAGTACAAATCTAAGCCCAAAATTTCACTTAGGCCCAAAGTAGGGCCGTTTCGATCTACAAAGAACTAATCTCTGACACCAAACTGACAAATCCCTTCCTTTCTTTCTCTTCTTTTGTTGCCGAACGCCTGACTTCTTCGAAGCTGCCGATCCACCGGTCGCCACCTCACCGTCTGTAAATTCCGATCCGTTTTGCACACACACGGCCGGACGTACACTCCGAAACACACTTACTCCTATTTATAAGCATTTATGGCTTCGATTTCTTCGAGTCCTCGCACTGTAGAGGACATCTTCAAAGACTATAGCGCTCGTCGTTCTGCTCTGGTTCGCGCTCTTACCAACGGTACGCGCTCTAATTTTGTTGGTGTTTACTGAGACCTGCATGTGTTTTGGTTCTTGCTTTGATGATTCAAGTTTTGTGTGTGTGCTTTGTCTCAGATGTGGATGATTTTTACGCGCAATGTGATCCAGGTGAGTTTTGGTTTTCTGCTTTTGCTTCCCTTTCGTTTTCTGTTTGTTTCCCGAGGAAATTCATGGAAGGTTAAGGAGAAATTTTGTTTACATGTGAGAGGTTCAGTTCGAGTGTGCTTTTAAGTGCTGAAAATAGTTGCTAAGATGTTGATTTTTTCCTGGATTATGAAATTTTATTGGTCCGAGATTGGTTTCTTCTCATTGTTTTGCCTACATTCTCTTTGATGCTAATTGGAGCATTGTTGTGAGATGTTTGCTTTTCATAGTCCATATCGTCTTAGATCTTGATCTTCGCTTTTCGAGTTAAATGGGTGGGTTTCCTTGACTTCTCTTAAAAAAGAAGAACTTTTATTATCTGCATAGGTAATCCACATAACAGGGGAAACTTTTTTTCAGGTATGACGGTTTCATTGCAGCTGAACTTGATAGCATTAAAATGTGATAATTTAAAGTTGGTTTTCATCTCTGATTCAAAGTGTTCCTTTACACAGATTTGAATGTATTTCCGTTTATTATTATTTTTTATTTTTTGTCTTGGAAACAAACAGCTTACAGAAAGAAGAAATTTTATTCAGATGTAATTCATTCATCATGAATTAAATAAGCTGTTACTATGTTAGATCACCCCCATAATTAGAAACATAGGATTTGAGATTCAAAATCAATTTTCTTTTCTTCTTTGTTCCTTCATTTTTGAGAAACATAGGCTTCTCTGTTCTTTTACCATTGCTAATGCCTACTTTTTGTTTTTTGTTTATCAGAAAACTAAAAAATTTTATTGAAAAAGAAGTACAAGGGTACATCAATGTCCAACCCTTACATCAGATCAAGCTAATGCCTACTTTCTAATGGGCCCTAGTTTTGCAATTTAATCCTGGACTTTCAATTTAAATTATTCTTTTGTTATATCTTAGAGAAAGAGAATTTGTGTTTATATGGACACCCCAATGAGTCGTGGGAGGTGGCTCTGCCAGCAGAGGAAGTTCCACCAGAGCTCCCTGAGCCAGCCTTGGGCATTAATTTTGCAAGAGATGGAATGAATCGTAAAGATTGGCTTTCACTGGTAGCAGTGCATAGTGATTGTTGGTTGCTCTCTGTGGCTTTCTACTTTGGTGCTAGGCTTAATCGCAATGACAGGTAATTTTTTCTGGCGTTTATGTTTCCTCAACTCTTACTTTGAATTGCAAACATTCATGATGTGTGCTTTGTCACTTGTGAGATTGATAGCCTCTTAATTGGAGGGATTTTTGTACCATAACTCTCTCATTGACCACCACCTATGTGTCTTACAACATTGGGATTAATAAGATCAACTTGTGTTGAAACAAAATAAGGGACAAGATAGATTTTAAATGATGGTTCATCATATAGTGTGGTTTATACTGAAATATTTGCTACTTGCTAGATCAATTGTAGAAGTGTCAACCCCTCAGTTTGGTGGATTTTATGTCATGTTGCCTTGGACATCTCTGATTTCTTGTGTTCTAAGTTCTAACTGATGATCTTTAACTAGTACTAGGCAGGCTCCTATCAAAGGGCTATCCCATGGATAAGTATATATTGATGATTGAAATTTGCTTGGGGTTTGTTGTGATGAAGGGAAGATGGTAAGGAAGTGAGGTGAACATTTTAGGAGAGAAACAATCTTGAGAGAATTTCAAGCAGTGACAAATGGATGGGTCATCTCATATTTGGAAATTGAAAATGGCAGGATTTGGCAAGTATATTAGGAGGCTTCCTTATCAAGTTATCAACAGAAGTTGGCATTCACTTGTAAGAAAGAATAGAACTGCTTGCTGTATACTTGTTTATGTTGTCCATTATGACTGTCATGTGTCCTTTGGGCGAAAAGACGCAAACTCTATTCTCTATATAAGAGCCTTAATTATAATAAAAAAGCCTTAACTGGATGCACCATAGACCAATAGATTTTTTTTTTTTTTTCATTTTTGATACACCATACTGTCTATACCAACAAGGTGGAATCTCTGTTTTAGCTGCTACACCAGTGAACCTTTGCAACTCTACCAAAGCATTGTTAAAGTCTTTTCTGTTATGCATTTATCTATTTCTCATTATATCAGCGTGAAATCAACCAGTCAACTAGAAGTCACCAACACGGTGACTAATATGTACCATCCCTAGTCTAGAGTATCTTAAAGCAAAGACCAACTACCTTTTTAAATGGGGGATTTTATTTTTTATTTTTTATTTTTGCTCCTTAATCTGTGAAGGAGCTTTGAAGATCTATTCCTCATTCAAGTGGGAATGCACCTTGTTTCAATGATCCTCATATGTCACGCAGGCAGAAATTTTAACCTGACTACAAATCTAACAGGTTACTTGCCAATATACTTGATAGAATTTCAGTTTTCATTTGTCATGTGCACTTGTTAGAGTTTGAGAGACGGATTTCAAGGCCTTTTGTGGATCTTTCATATCTAGACTGCATTATTATTAAGCCCTTTTTTGTGGTTTCTCATTTATGCTAGTGTCAGGTTTTGGGTTTAAAACATTAGGTGTTAGCTGGGTTTAAAAGGTTAGGTGTTAGCCTATTTCCTTTTTCCTCTAGTTCTCTCTTCTATATTTCCGTGGAGCTATGCCTTTCATGTTAATTTTTATTTAGAAAAACAATGACGATGTGTTTTTGGTATAATTAATAGAACTTTGATCTGCTGTTTTTGGCAAAATCTAATTAATGTTCCTCAGGGAGGGAGTTAGGAAACAAAAATTATTATTTTAGTTGCACACTACCTGAGGTTAAGACAGACTTCCAGTATATATTTTTTTAATTATTTTAAATAGGTTATGTTCTGCCTGATTGTTTTTGAGCTTTTGCCTTGCCTCATGATTTAGGAATTGACAATTTGACGTCTACTTCTATCAACTCAGAGGCTAGAATTTTGCTTAAATTGGAGTGAGATTTCTGTTTGTTGGTTTCTGTCTTTGGCTAAAGTTATACTTGGCAGTTTCCTTAAATATCCTTTGGACCTCATATGCATAATGGTTTGTCTAAAATCATGTATGAACTAGTCTAGAAGGACTGCCTTGTTTGAGCCATTGGGTGGAGGCATATTCCCCTGTGCATGTCTTTCTAGATGACAAGTTCTCACATACACAAAAAAGGGATAGAAGTTTCTACTTTCTACCCTTTTTGGTTATTTTCTTCTATTATTCCTTTAGAAAAGGGGCACATAGCTAATTGGAGCTACCACTTCTTGCCTGTTAGGTTCTGATGCATCAATCCAACTGCCTGCCACCTCATTTTTAAATATTTTTATATGTAATGCATCTCCCCTGAATTGAATTGCTCACGAGAATATACATGAGTAGTTTTGTGGTTTTCGCTCAACAGGAAGCGGCTATTTAGCATGGTAAATGATTTGCCCACTGTCTTTGAAGTTGTAACTGGAAGGAAGCCCGTAAAAGACAAGCCCCCTGTGGAGAGCGGAAGCAAATCCAGGAACAACTCAAAGGTGAATTTCTTCAAATCTCCTCTGTTAACGATGAAAGTGTACAAACTGTTAGACTTGCATCTTATATTCTTGCATTACAAGCTTATCTTTCCCTTTCTTCACAGAGATCAATTGATGGACAGCCAAAAAGCATTTCCAAGTTAATTGAGGAAAACTATGAGGAGGAGGAAGATGAGCATGGTGATACTCTTTGTGGGAGCTGTGGGGGAAGCTACAATTCAGACGAGTTTTGGATTGGTTGTGATATATGTGAACGGTGGTACCACGGTAAATGTGTGAAGATAACACCAGCCAAGGCAGAAACAATCAAGCAGTACAAGTGCCCTTCTTGCAGCACAAAAAAGGGAAGACAGTAGACTCCATGAAGGGACTAACCTTTATCCATTTTACACTGATGTTGTTGTAAATTGGCACTGTTTGCATTTCCTTTGTCAAAATTCAAGGTCAATCCAATATGGATGCTTTTATTTAGGTACATGAATGACATGTGGCTGCAGACCAATGGTCTTGGGAGGCTATACCGTGTAGTTCCATACTGGTTAACTTGTCATGTTGTTCCTCATTAGAGAATGCAATCTGTTTTCCAAATTTCAGATCCGCTTGAAAGGGTTTGTCGTTCTTGCTTCCTGATGGCTGATCCTACTTCATGGATATAAGTTAGCCTCTTATTTCAACTGGATCTGTTCTCATATTCAGAAATTTCTGCTTTTATTGTTTTAATTCATATTTAGAAATCAATAAAGTATTTTGTAGTCTAGTTTGCAACGGGCTACAGAAGATCAATCAAATCATGAGCGGTTCCTTCATTTAATTATCAGTGTTCTATAATCCTGTTTGGAAATTGCCTCTTCTTTATTTTTTAGAAGTTTTGAACCTGAGAGCATGAGCGTGAGACTCAAGTTTTTACTTACTAGAACTTTAGCAGGAAACAGAGCTTTCCCTTATCTAGAAGAAAATGAAATATAATATTAGAGTTAAATTTATTGATAAATAAATATTATTTTATAAGTTATGTTTAGATTTCAAATCTTGAAGGTAAAAACTTAAAGAAATTAATTGTTTTTAATACATAAGATCAACATGAGAGATTTTGAAATTAAAATCACTTAAAAAAGAATTAATTTCAAAATATATGAAAGGTAGCTCAGAACATTTTGACCTCAAATTAATAAAACGGAAAAAGAGAGAGAGAGAGAGAGAGAGAATGAAGCACAACTGACGTAAAAAATATGCAATAATACGTAAATATTGACAAGGGAATGGGAATTTCTCATGAGAAAGCCCAAATCATTTCTGTCCATAAAAGTCGCAATTGAAAAGATATATAGAAGTGCTGGACAAGACATTAAAATAGAGGTTGGGCTTTCCATTGAAAAGATAATTCAGATTGGATCAAGGCCAAAACCCGACCGACCTGAAATCAGATCAGAAGATTCCCAGAGTAACCACTTGTGACCCGGCTTTGTGTCCAACTTTCATTGGTCTTGACCACACCAAATAAAACGTGGGCTTTTTGTTTTATAATTTTATAATCAATATATACACGTGTTAATTGACTTTGACACGTTAAACATGGCCCGACACACCACTTGTGACTTTGTCTCCAAATTAACTGGGCAGTTGGCCCGTTCCCATTGTTTATAACAAGTGTAGCGCCCAACCCACTTCCATAATGGATCGTACCTCCTCCTCCTACCTTCACTCTAGCTCCACTAAAAATAGATAAATCAATCATTCATTGGGATGGGGTGTGATTCCTCTGAATAATGTACCCATTAGTTTAGTTCTACGGTCCATTTATAAATTCCTCTAATCCCATTATTATTGGTGAATAAAATATGCTTACACGAGTGGGAGAGAGTAAAGTATTCTAGTGCATTCTACGTATTATTGGGTGAATCTTTGACCTCTTTATCACGATCTTTGAGAAAAAGAAAAGAAAAGAAAAGAAAATCTCCAATAGAATCAAAATTATGATTAGTCATGGTTTCTTTGGTTCTCTATTTTAATTAAAAATTAAAGAGGATTCTCTTGAATGTCAATGAATGAGTGATTTAAACTTTATTTGTTCTTTTTTTTTTAAAAGTATTATAGGTATTTTGCATTGTCTAGATTCATTTTTTTCTTTTCGGAATTATCTAATAATTGGTACCATTTGATGATTGCCCGTGTCATTTGTCTAAAAAATTGAAATACTGGCCATTTTCATAGATATGATTCTTTTTTGATGACGATGGAAAATTTAATTTTTTTTAAAGTACATGTGATGCACACTCATTGATGTGTCTTTTTCGTGTTAAGGCATAGTATGTGATGGACAGAAGAATTAGAGAGGGCACCATAAGTTTGGTGGGAGGAGAATTCAAAAAAACATGAGATATTGATAAAAATGATCTTAGTTTAACATTGTTTATCATGATATTAAAAATATCAACTTTTTTAATTTTATGCTTGTGACACTAAAAAAGTTGTTTAGTTTGAAGGATGGGAGGGAAAAATTTTTCTATTTAAAAAAAAAAAAA
>BPVZ01000005.1:4568925-4580253 GCA_020521535.1 Rubroshorea leprosula
TAATATTATAATTATAATATTATTCTTTTTCAATTTTGTGCTCGTGGTGCATCAAGGAAACGACATAACGATAGAAACGGACTATGGATGGATGACGGCTGACTTATCTTCTTTATGGAATTTTAGGCCAAATTAAAGGAAAAACTCTATGATTTGCCTTTCAATTATGTTGTTTGCTCTCATTAAGCTCCTCCAGTAGCTCCCGTTCTGAATGATTCAATAAAGTTAAATTAGCTTTCGTTCTCATTAACCTCCTCCACTACACAACCGTTTCCTCTGTTAATGTCTTGTTGATTTTAGCTCCTTTATCTGACATGAAAGCTAACATAAAAATTGACTTAATTGGTGTTTTATGACGCTTCTTTCAACAACCATCGCCCTTTCATATGCATTGCGACGTTTGTGGCAAATTATCAGACTTCATCAATTAAAATCACAAATTTAAAACTAGAACATAGGGGAAAAAAATAATAATTTTACATTAAATGTAATGGTTGAGTAATCTAGACTCTAGAGACTGATTAATTGATATGAAAGTTACTTTAATTAGCTTTTAGGATATGAATTAGTAAAGGTCCTAAGTGAATGTGATTCCTAAATAAATGCTCCTATATGTGCTTCATCAACATCCCAGTACCCACTAGTTCTAGATATTGTGTCATGATAAATTTAGTACTTGAGTGAAATTGATGCAAAACAACCATTCAAAGGGATGAAATTTCAAACCAACAAATCTATATGAAACTACCCATAATGCGCACCAGTCATTTTTGAATTTACATAAACATAAAACAGGAAAGTCCGTTCCATTATTGTCCAATTTTTACTAATTTTCTTTTGAGGTATAATACTAACGAAAATTGCAAAACCCTACGTCTTAACTAACATGTGAGCTTTTTGGAATACCAATAATATTATTTTGAGAACCATAATCTTGACTTTGGTAGAATGATTTATGCAAAGAAAGACTGAGATATACCACTCAATTCGAGTTAATTAAACAAGAAAAGATGACTTTATGTTTTTCATATCTCTTCTTTTATATTCAAGTGGAAGACAAAAGGCACGAATAAGATAAGTAACGAGGGGCTCTAATTAAAGCTAGCATTTGAGCAAAGAGGCGTGGCTTTTTCCAAGTCTGAGGTTCGAAAGAATAATTAAAGGTGGATATCAATTCACTTTAATTGAGTAGGAAGATTGTAAGTTTTTTCTACTTAATTTGCTTCTAGTAGTTTGGCACCTGAGTGCTGGATTTGAACCCCACTCGGCCATGCACCTAATGGTTGTTCGAAGTTTAATTCCGTTCTTTAGAAAAGAAGAGTAAAGAAATGAAGGATACAATTGAAGATCGCTCAAAGTTCTGCCTTATGTATACTTTAATTTTCAGCCTTTTAACTAAGATTAAGTGTAGTTTTGTTCTTATCATATGTGCATTATTTGTTTGCTGATTAAGAGTATGTTTGATTTAATTTTCAAGTGTTTTAGTTTTTTTACATTATTCATATTTCATAAATTAAATTTTTTTTTTAAAAAAAAAAAAAAAAAGGCAAACAATTTTTTATTATTTTTATTATTATTATTATTTTTTTATTTTAATTTAACCAAACGAAAAGAGATAACTTCCTCCACTTTCCCTTTGTTTCCTTCAAACAAAGCGGGATGTAAGCAAATGAAATAATGATAGAAAAGGAATATGGATAGATGATGGAGGACTTATCTTTTTTATGGACTTTTATGAAAAATTAAAGGAACAACTCTATGATTTGTCTTTGAAATTTGAATCAATAAGTCGTTTGTTCTCATTGAGCTCTTCCAGTAGCTTTCGTTCTAAATAATTCATTAAAGTTAAATTAGCTTTCGTTCTCATTAAGCTCCTCCACTACACAACCGTTTCCTCTGATAATGAATTGTCGATTTAGGCATTTAGCTCCCTTATCTAATGTGGACGCTAACATAAGTTGATTTTTTATTTTATGACCTCTCTTTCAACAACCATCACCCTTTATTTGCATTGCGAAGTTAGTGGCTAATAATTAGACTTCTTTGATCAAATTCACATAGTCCAAACTAGAATAAAGGAGGAAAATACTTTTAAATTAAATGTAATGGTTGTGTAAAATCTAGAGACTCACCAATTGACATGAAAGTTATTTTAGTTAGCTTTCAGGATGTAAATTAGTAAAGGTCCTAAGAGAACTTGATTGGAATAAATAACTTAGTTGAGATGCCAATCTTAAAATTATAAGTACCTTTGTCGGTGTCTTGACTGTAGTTTATGTTCTTATTAGTTTAAAATTTTAAGGTCACATATATATATATATATATAAAGTAAAAATTAAAATGTTCTGCACTTAAATATCAAGAATTTTTATGAAATTATTATGATAATTTTAATAAAATTTTTGTGTATTAATTTATTAAGATATTTTTTCACTATTAATCCTAACATTTTAATTGTTAGGATGTTTAGATTTTCCTCAATCTCTCTCTCTATATATAGAAATGTTTGTCAGCTGAGTCACTAAAAAATTAAAAGGAAAATGACCTCAAAATTATATTATTTCAATAAACTTTCATTGAAAAAATTATATATATGAGGATAATGTATATTAGTTATAAATCCAATAAAAAAAATTAGAGTTCTAACTTCAAAAACACCATCATTTGATAAATATTTTCAAAAACTAACTGTTAAATTTAAGAAAAATGATTGGTTTATCCTCCAGTTCAACATACCTAAAATATTCTTCTGATTCAATCATTAAAAAACTAATTTTTTTAAATTTGAATTCAAGACAAAAAAAAAAATTTCAAAGGCAAAATTTAATGACTAAATCGAAGATATTATTAAGTGTGTTGAACCAAAAAATATATTAATAATTTTTCTAAATTTAATGTTTCATTGATATAGATTAGGCATCTCACTCTACTAGCTAATGTGTTAGGATAAATTTAATGCTTGAGTGAAATTGATACAAAACAACCATTCAAATGGATGAAGTTTCAAACCAACAAATCTACAGAAAACAACCCATAATGCACACCAATCATTTTTAAATTTACATAAACATAAAAAGGGAAGTGCACTCCGTTATTGTCCATTTTTACTCATTTTCTTCAGAAGTATATAATATCAACGAAAATTGCAAAAGCCTACGTCTTAACTAACACAATTTTTTTAAAAAAAACCAATAGCATGATTTTGAGAACCTTAATCTTGACTTTGGTGGAATGATTGATGCATAGAAAAACTAAGATATAGTACTTAATACGACTTAATTAAACAAGAAAAGATGACTTAATGTTTTCATATCTCTATTTCTATATTCAAGTGAGAGACAAAAAGCACCAATAAGATACGTAAAGTGGGGCTGTAATTAAATCTAACGTTTGAACAAAGAGACGTGGCTTTTTCAAAGTCTGAGGTTCGAAACAATAACTAAAGGTGGATATAAATTCACTTTAATTTAGTTGAAAAAGATTGTAGGTGTTTTTCTACTCTGCTTCTAGTTTGCCACCTGAGTGCTGGATTTGGAACTCCACCCGGCCACCTATTAGTGGTTTGACATTTAATTCCGTTCTCTAGAAAAGAGAAGTAAAGATACAAAGGATAAAAATGATTTTTTTTTTTATCTTAGTTGTACAATAAGAAACAATCATCTCCAATCCTTTATCTCACCCCACCCCCACCTGCATGCCATATGACTTGAACTCATGATTTCTTACTTTCAACGGAAAAAAATGATCACTAAATTACTTAAGTCATTGACATGTTCATTTCTTAAAGTTGTGCCTTATTTATATTTTTTTCCAACCTTGTAACGAAGATTAGGTGTAGTTTTGTTCTTATCAATTGTGCTTGTGCATTATTTGTTTGCTGATTAAGTCCTCTAGTGGATGCATATAAGTTCTCTTCCTCTTTTTAATGGGTCCTCATTCCAATAATTTTTTCTATTGATAACGAGTTGGAATATTATTTACCAAAAACACTTCAATCAATCATGTATAGTTACAAGTGCTTTTACTTTTTAATTAGCAACTTGCTGCTTTAATGAATGTAATTAGATCATTAATATGGGCCCTCAAAAATTAATTTTTAAGTTAAGTGATAAAATTAGAATTTTGTACCAAAAAAAGGTGAAACTGAAACAACTTTAAGTGACGTAATTGTTTTTGTCTTTTATATAATATAGACATTTTTGTCTTGATTAATTTTATGGGTACATGCAAATTACATTATTTATTGACATTGAACAAAACACTACCTTAAAAAATAATAAGCCTAATTTATTTTAATTGTTTGCAATCAAATAATAATAATAATAATTTATAAACTTTTATTTTTAGACATAATATACATTTATTTTCTATCACTTGAGCCTCAATGGAGAATTATTTAACGCCCAAGTTTAAGAAATTAGAAATAGTGAGTTAGGAGTTAAATTCTCAGGTATAACATGTAAACTACTCCCCTTCGCTACAATTTGGTTCATTTTTAAAAAATCATGTCAAAAGTATTAGATAGCAATCAATATATAGAAATCTCAAGAATTGGATTTATTGACAAATAAAATGTTATTTTATAGGTCAAGTTTAACATTTAAGTTTTGAAATCAACATTGAAGATAGTTAATTTCCTTGAATGTATTAGTCTGATATAGGTGAATGTGTTCTTAAAATTGCATATAAAGGAATTAATTTTAAATTACACATAAAAACTATCCAGGAACACTTAACCATAAATGCAAAAAAAGAAAAAAAAGAAAAAAAAGAAAAACTAATAAAGCCCTCTTTCTTTTTGTACTATGCCTCTCTTTTATTATCTCGGTTGATAATTACAATTAAATTAACAACCCCATATTTAAAAAGGGAAAAAACAGGGATTGTGTTTACAATGGATTTAATTACAGGCTATACATACATATATGCTTCTCATGAACTGCAACATCTAGGAGATTTGAGAGATTCCACTTGAGATTTGCCTTGGGGACCCCTTGCTCTGATGAAAAGCCGGTATTCGTCAAACGTCATTGGAGGATATAATGCCGGCTTATCTGGCGTAACTAGCTCTTTAATTGGTTCAATTGGAATATCACTCTTTGGATTATAGAAGAAGGCAAGAGACACCCTTTCATGTGCTGAATTCACAATCACTCTGTGCTCCACGCTCTTGTAGTTTGCATTGCTCAGTACCTACATAATTAACCATCACAAAACAAAATGCAAAATAAATCAAATTCCAAAATGCATCAAAATGGATTCATTAAATATATTACAGATTAGAATTGTGCAAAAAAGTTTGATTTCTATAGTAATTGAACAATTAAGAATAGCCTTGATGATAGTCGATACCCTACCACATGTGTAGACCTGACAAATGTGTTCGATTAGTTTAGTTTGGATTGGATCATTATAGGTTCTAGGTTAAATGAATTGGGTAAAATTGGTTCACAAATCATAGAAGACAACTTATCCCTTAAGAGACAGTTTAGTAGTTAGGAGTTTAAATTGAAAAATTTCAAGTTTAAAATTTAAGATTGCTAAGAAAGGATTTAGGAAGAAAATAGTTATTTTTTATTATATAATTTATTATGATTGTATTAATAAAAAAAAGAAAAGAAAAGAAGATAACCTACATATTACGGAGTTGTGGTTCTATTTGCGCAGGTTACGGATAAAATGAGTTGGGTTAAATAGATTGGTGCCAAAAATAACTGCTCTGTTTGATCTCAAATTAAGTTGCATTGACAGAATAGCTCAAGTTTTGCTAGTTCTACGGTATAATGGAAATTAACGACTTAAATATGTCACTGAAGGGATGTCAATATCAATATAAACTTTTTTACCCTCTGTACTTGATAATTAGATGGAATTTGCTTTAAAGAATGGTTTTGATTAATGTAAAAGAAGAAGATAAAATTAAAAAGAAATTAAAGCATGAAAGGTGACATGTGCACCATTGGTGAATCATTAAAGCATCTTGACCATATCCCATTTTTTAAAACAAATGTTTATCTATGCTAACTATTTAAGTAATTTAATAGTATTTTTTTAATAAAAATATTTAAATAACTTAATAGTATTTTTTTAATAAAAATAAAATATTATAAGTTTAAATGATATGATATATAGATAAAATGAATTAACAACTAAAAAAGCTAGTACTGCTTATTATTACATAATTCAAAATAATAAAAAAATATATATGTCCATTTTGTCTCTTTAATTAGATTTGAATTGTACCACAAAAAATGTTAAACTAATTTAAAAAAAAAAAAATTGGTCCTTCCAAATGGGAATGTGTAAAAAAGGCCAGAATTTGATTTTTTTTTTTTTTAGTATGGACTGGAGGGATAAGCTTAAATTAATGTCAACCCAAATGAGGTAGTTTTTCCTCTCCCTAGGCGTTGAGGCCCGGATATTTATTGACAGAGTGGCCCCTCCACGTGCCATATTCTCAATCAATTCTAATACCGTCCAAAATTATTCGTTTTCACATAATAATATAGAGAAGTAAACAAAGAGAGAAAGTACAAGCCATTGTCACCTGAATTTGATCACCGATGTTGACGATAAAGGCGTGGCGGGCTGGCTTTACGGTGATCCACTTGCCGTCTTTACGAACCTGAAGACCGGACACCTGGTGGTCCGGCAAGAGCATGGTCAAGCCACCTGGGTCCGAGTGCGATGATAGACCCAGGGTCAAGTCAGGCTGCGGACACTTCGGATAAAAATTCACCCTTAGGCAGGCGCCAAAGTCATCTCCACCAAATGTATTTTGCAGATGGTCCTCTCTCATTCCTAGTTTCGTCGACAAAACCTTCATTACCCTCCCACATAGCTTCACTACCTCCCTCCCATATTCATCAATTACCTCCCTATATTTACTCAAATAGAAATGGATAAATTTTGGGAAAATTAGGCACAAGTCACAGCCTAATATCAATAGAGCAATGGATAATAATATATATATATTCTGTACAGTTACACATTTCATTAGAGATTGATGAAAATGATTAGTATGTAACAAAAATCGTCAATTTTAGTGACATAAATAACAAAAATTATTAATTTTAACGGTATAAATAACAAAAAAAAATTAATTTTAACTGTACAAATAACAAAAACTATTAATATATAATAAAACATATAACTTTACAGAGTATATTAATCATTTTTTTAGAGCAATAGATGAATAGGGTTGATTTACTTGTAAGGTCACAGAAAATCGTTTTGTCAATTTATCGTTGTGGGATTTTCCTACAATATATTGCAACATGAACTAACCTGAGATCAGTTGGGGAGGCAGGCCATTTATTGTAGTCCTTGAGGGACAATGGAAGATAGTGAAGGAAATAGTAATCGCTCCAATCAAGAATGGCACCCTTTTGAACTCCCAATCGGCTACCGTACCCCTCATAAGTTTTCGGTGAGTTTGCATAAGCTTGCTTCATCTCCATAGGCAAATGGAAGAAGTCCCGCCAGGCTTCCCGGGCTCGATCCATGAGTTCAGGCCTAACTCCATGGTTCAAGACTTGAAAAAAACCCCAATGACGAGCCGCGTTGAAAATTTCATCCTGAATTTTGGCATGAAGAACCTTATCGTCACTGAATAAACCAGCAAGATCGATGATGGGGATGTTAGCTTCCGCAACAGTGCTGTCGAAGATGGTTAACGATGGCCTGTCATGTGGTGGCTTGATGTACCTATTGGGAATTGTGTGGAGGCTGCTTTCAGACAAGGACTGGACTCGAACTATTGGTTCAGGCCAATCCTGTAGATTGCTCATGATGTTTGTACTAATTTCTAGGTTGTTTCCTATGCAATAATCGAAGGAAATTAAAAACAACAGTACCACGAAACAAACTAATTCCAAAATCTAATATACATAAAAAAAAAAAAAAATCGGAGATAGAGGGATGGGAAGGGGGGTTGGGGAAGGGTAGTTAAAGGGGAGTTGGGGGGGCTTTGTGGGTATCAGCGTGTGAAAGTGAAGAAGATGCGAAAAGAGAACGTGAAAGAAATGGCGGTCTTTTTTTAAATGAACGTTGATTGTGGGTGTGGCCCAATGGTAGTTTCCTACTTTATCATTATGTCTATAGACATAGAAGTACTCTGTGCGTGTGTGTATCTCGTGAAGGTGTTTTTTTTTTTCTTTTTTGATCGGCGTGTGTGTCTCGTGAAGTAATAGGTGCCTTTTGGTGTGAGCATGTTCTTTGTCCGATTTGGAATTTCTCCAATTTTAAAATTTCTAAGGCAGCGTTTGGTACTGGCCTAACCTTTATAGAGGAATTTGGAAAAGTCAAGCTTGCATAATATTGACTTAATCTACATAGATTAAAATATTCATTGGATCCCTTCATTTTTAATTTTGTACTAAATTTATCCTTGAATTTAGAAAAATACCAAAATATCCTTAAACTTTAATTTTTGATATCAATTTCATCATTTTGTCAATGGAATAATCAAGTGGCGGTTGAGTTGCTAAAAACTAACACATTTAAGAAAAAAAATAATGATGTGGAAAATGATGTGGTAAAGGAAACTTGTATAAAGTGATGAATTGATATTTCGTTCTTTTCATGAGGCATTTTTAATCTAATGTGGACAAATAAGAAGCCATATATTTTATAAATTATACTTTTTAATTAATTAATTAAAAAATATATAAGTAAAGTTTTTCAAAAAGATGATGAATTAAAAAGTACTAAATAATTTATGTAATTAACATATTAACTAATCAATCAAATAATTAGCAATAGATTTAAATTATCAATTACCTTTAATTAAAAAAAAATCAAATGATTTGGAAAAGATTTGGGAATTATCTCCTTTGTTCATTTTCTTCCATGTTCATCTTCCTCTCTAGTCTATATAAATTTCTCAATAACAATGAAAGTTTCTCTTGTCATCCTAGCTAGATTTTTTTAGGAACCAGACATATTTTACAAATGAAAATTTCTTTCCACCTCTAATTTTTTTAACAACCGAACAACACACCATATTATCAAAATTGTAAAAATTCTAACAAAAAATTTATAAAAACTCATTATCTTCTTCATCCTCCTATTTCCTTCTCTCTCCTCTGTCATCCTCCTCCAAGTTCAAGAGCCCAAATCTAAGTTCTCCTTAAGGACCCACGAGTTCTCTTGGAGAACCTAGATTTAGGTTCTCCTTTAACATATCAAGAAGGGGGGAAGAGAGGGAAAGAAGAAGAAAAAGAAAGGAGGAGGAGGGCTGCCCAGATCTACACAATGGAGAACTCACAAGAGGAGACATGGGAGGAGATGGGTGGAGAAATGGTAATGGAGGAAGAGAGAAAAAGTGGCAAGACAAGGAAAATGAATGGATTGAGGTTGAAGGTGGTTATTTTTGGTATTTTATTATGTTTTAATTAATTAATTGTGTGAGAAGATTTTTTAGTGTCTGTAAGTTTTTTTGGATCATATAATATTTAAATGCCAATAAGTGGTGAAAATTGCCTAGCTAAGCAAAGTAATATATTTATAAAATACCATGTCACATTAAAAATCAAAAAAATTATCAACACTTAATGTGACAGATCTACATTTCATTAACAGAAGGACCAAAAAGTTACGAAAAAAATTAAGTTGAAGGATAATTTTGGTACTTTTTAAAATTTAAGGATAAATTTAGTACCAATCTAAAAGTTGAGGGACTAAAGTATTTTAACAATTTGAATATAAAAAATTTAGGGAGAAAAGGAATATTGTTGGTTAATTACTTGACTAAGTCACCAATTACTAATCTTGGAAAATCTTTTCTATTGAAAAATATTAGAAGATTTGCTATTAAATATTTTGTTAAAATTATTAATTTTAATAATATTTTTTTTAATTTTTAAATAATTAATTATAATATTTAAAGATATTCATTTATAAATTAATTTTAATATATTAAATAATTATTTTTAATTATTTTTAATAATATTATAATATTAACAAATTTAATAATGATCATAGTTATAGCCATCATAACCAGTTGTCTTATTGTCTCGAAGAAATTGGAGTACAACTGACGCAGAAAATATGCAATAATACGCAAATATTGTCAAGGGAATGGAATTTTCTCGACCAAAAAGTCCAAAACATTTATGTCCATAAGCATGGGGCAGTTGAGAATGCCGAAGATATCTAGAAGTTCAGTCTATACAAAACAAGACATCCAGACATAATTTTGAGATTTTGGTTGGCGGAGAAGTGGGCCAATAGAAATAAAAGAGATAACTACGATCAGATCAAGACCAAAACCACCCGAACTCATATCAGATCAAAAGAGTCTGAGCGTTACCACGTGTGATACGAGTTTGTGTCCAATTTTCATTGGTCGTGACAGTCGACACACCAAATAAAACGTGGGGTTTGTTTTATAATTTTATAATCGAATATATTCACGTGTTAATTGACTTTTGTCACTTTAAATATGGCCGACACAACACTTCAACTTGTGACTTGTCTGTCTCCATACGCAGGCAGTTGTCCCGTTCCCATTCTTTCTAACAAGGATAAGCCCCAAACCCACTCCCCTGATGGATCGTACCGTCTCCTCCTACCCTCACTCTCCCCTTTAAAAATTATATAAATCAATCAATTAAATTGTGATGGTGCATGATTTCTCTTAAATAATGTACTCATTAGTTTACTAGTACGGTCCACAAATGAATTCTCTAATCCATTATTATTGGTGAAGAAGAAAATGCGTTTACCCAGCATTCTAGAGCAGTTCCCATATCAGGTGAATCTTTGACCTCTTTATCACAATCTTTGTTTAAGAAAAAAAAAATTGGAAAGAAACATTCAAAGGAATCAAAATTAGTGTATAATTAGTCATGGTTTTCCTAGGTTTCCTATTTTAATTAAAAAAATTAAGGAAGTTTTTCATGAATGTCAATGAGTGACCTAAACTTTATGTTTTTTTCTTAATATAATAAGTATTTTGCAGTGTCTAGATCCATTTTTTTCTTTTCGTAATTATCTAATTACTGGTGCCATTCGACGACTCCCCGTGTCATTTGTCTAAAAAATTGAACATTGATAATGATTCTTTCTGATGACGATGCGAAATTTCATTTTTCCGAGCACATGTGAGAGACACTCATTGATGTGTCTTTTTCGTGTATTGGCACAGTATGTGATGGGCAAAATCTTAGAACCGGCACCATAAAGTCTAGCAGGAAATTCAAAAAAGTCGTCACGTCTTGGTATCAAAATTATCTTTGTTAAAATTGTTTATTATAATATAAAAATATTATGAAGTCATGTTTTTTTAATTTTAAAAATATTATAATTATAATATTAAGTGTCCAG
>BPVZ01000005.1:4612995-4623928 GCA_020521535.1 Rubroshorea leprosula
CATAAAATTAGTGATTTATATAAAAATTGGTATAATTTTTTTTATATAAAAATTATAGATCAAACTCAAAATCAATGACAAATAATATGTTTGAATTGAGAAAAATAAAGAGATAGGGAAAATTTCTTATTACTTTATTTTTTCTTTTAATTTAATTACTTATCCAAATGAAGAGAGAGGAGGAAAACTTTTTCCCTTCCTTCCCTTCAACCCAAACAATAAGATAAGAATATACATAATTCTACTAATAAACTATATAACTAATAGTTAAAAATTAATATAAATTATATTGATATAAACTTATTATAATTCTAAAAATTTTTAGATTTCGCCCCCCACGTAAAAGTCTGGCTCCGTCCCTGGATCCATCCCTATGCATGAAATTAAGAATCATTGATCATAAACAATCATAGTTGCCATCAGGAGAATGTTGAAAGCTCGATGTTGGCTAACTGTCATCAGGAATGCACGAACCACATTAATGAATTAAAGGACTACTCATCCACACCAACTTGTTATATTTGCCACCACTTGCGTCTCTCCATTCTCTTGGCAAGTTCATTTGCCATTGAGGCAAAACTCTCAGCCCCACTCTGAAGCTCTTGAGTACGTTCGTCAAGCCTCTGTGATAAATGAGCCATAATAATGCAGAAAGTAACACAATAATTTAGTTTCTGCAAGGAAACGCATATGATGCAATAATGTAAAAGTTTCAAGAGAAACGAGTGAAGGCATTTCTGATATTTTTGACAATTAATTTCTGCGCAGTTAAGTGTTGAGTTTCCTCAATACTGGTTTTGAAATTGAATTTCTCCTTTCACAACTTATAACTTAACTCAGTCGAGATAGGATTCATTAAGTCAGTCAAGGGACGCTAGGGCAGAAAAACAAGCAGTATTGTTCCAAGGAACTAAATATCTTGTAGGAATTGGTAAAAGTCAGTATATTGGGGCATACAGGCAATCAACACAAGGTAACACGCTACCTGAAGTTTTTCTTTGCGTTCTAGAAGCCTGTCTTTTGTACGTGCTGCTGCAGCAGCAGCGTCCTGGATCAATTCATCATTTTAGAAATATAATCTGTTTAAGTAAAATACATAAGAAACTGTTCATTTGAGCGTACCTCAGTCCCTCTATATTTGGCCCTTATTTCGTCAGGTGTTCTTAGTTCTGGTTTTGTAACTGCAGTGGCACCTTCAAATAATCTCTCTCTTTCCGTTGCGTTCTCTGTAGGTAGCAGTAAGGAAGTGCAAAATTCAGGAGTTCAGAACATATATACTGGACTATACAGGTGGTTATGACATACCCTCTCTATCATAAATAATCTTCTCATATGAAGATGATATGACTATAGATTCATCGATGTTAATGTCATCTGCATCAAAAAGGGAGTACAATCAAAACAAGAAAAGAATGGGGGTAGGGGGGACAAATGGCAAATTCAGAGAAAAGGTAATAACCTATGTTTAAGTTCAACTCCTTAACTTCTCGTGCATCCTCGGTAGGCTTTAAAAAGGGGGGATTGGAGAATATTCTCTCTAGATGTGAAAAATCATTTGTACAAGCTTCTGAAAGATCCACATTATCCACCTTACCCCCTTTTAAGCCCTTAATAATACCACCTAAAATCCCAGGTGCAGCATCCTACGACCACAGAGATTAAGCTGATCATCCAAGGAAGAGAAACTCTAGATAAAAGGTTAATTTGAAAGCCCAGAAGAACATAGAGGAAAACCTGGCTTTTCTTCTGACTTTGAGATATATTAGCAGTGGCATCAAAAGCAGCTGCAAGAACTTTATCATGAAGACAAGGCAAGGAATCCGTAATCCTACAAAATAATATATATTTTTCATAACAAAGAACCAAGTGTTTACAATGGGAACAATATCACAGAGACAGAGAGAGACCTGAAGTCATTCTTAGAGGCAAGAATAGATATGCTTGCAAATTCACACCCATTTACCTATCCAATATGCAATCAAAATTTAGTAAACTGTATCACATGCCATTTCTAAGATTACAACCTAAAGGAGCATACCTTCTAGAGTAAAGAAACTTTTGCAAACGGACTTATAGCATAGGAAGGAGTTAGTGGAACAGAACATGTATATTATAGAGTTAAAAACCTGATAATTCCAGTTCAAATTTAATAGAACACTAAAGGTCACCTAGGGATCTGGTTTTTGGATACATGACACAGAAAGAGGATAGATGGTCTGTCCCCAAAGTCAAGAAATTATGAAAGGAAAAAAGAGAACTAACCAGCATGATTTGCCCCCTATTAGAAGAACATATTGTCTTTTCAATGTTAGTCTTCAAGCTCCATCCCACAATAGACATCAAAGAACTCTCTCCCACTACATCAAGAGTTGTCAAAGACCTGTCAAGGAGATTAACTTTTGCTTAACATACTATTTCCGAAATGCATTTGTTAATTGAATATATATTACCATGGTCTTTGGACATAACAAATATAAAACTAGAAGAGATCCAATGCTCAATTTTTGACTAAATTAGAGAGATATTGGTTATATACAACATATCAGATTCACCCTTAAGGAAGTGAGAGGAGCAGCATAATGAGAGCTCGACCTTATCTCAAGGTCCCCAGTCTGGTAAAGCAGAACCAGCCCGCACTCTTTCTCATCTTTGCTCAAGGTTGCAGTCCAACAGCATGGTTTTGAAAGATTCACTTTCTGGACGGAGTCACCATACCCCTATAATTAATAAGGCCATTAGACTAATGTGAAAAGAGACACAGATATGTTGAACTTGAAATAAAGAATGATAAGATAGAGCACCTGAATCAAAGACTCCATAGAATAGAAGTGCAGCGCATCCTCAAAACAAAATAATATGAGTAAATTTGACATCTGTCCAAGATAAGCCACTTCATCATTGCTCTCAAGTTCACCTTCTGATGGGATAATTCCATGGTCGGTATCAGATTGTGCAGGTTCACTTTTAGACTCAAGAATTTGAGATGGTTTTAGTGAATGCTTCTCATTAGGCAGTTCACAGATTATGTTGTCACCCTCTGCATGAAGACATTTTTCAGAAAGGAGGAACTGATAAACATCAACAAAAATGCTGCATCCTCTCAACTTAAAAACGTGCCTATAATGTACATAGAAACTGCAGACGACTCCATTTGTGAGATTCTTGAATGAGACTTGATCACATTGCCACTGATGCCATCTAAAATAGAAAAATGTGCATCCTTTGTCATTAAGAATATTACCCACTTGTCATGATCATCCAAACCTTTTGGTACAGAATCCTTTGAACAATTTTCTATGTTCATGGTATCTGAAAACGATTGCACAGCCAGAGAACTGACGAGTGAACTGGAGTATGACAAACATTCAGTCTGAAACAAAACTGATAGTGTGCTAGTATCAAGAACTGCAACCTGAAATATGAAAGAGACTATGAATTTTTAAACATATGTATGTTGACAATGCTAATCAAACATTCTGTATAGTTATTCGAAATTCAATACAAATTAAGGCAATCCCAAATCTCACCCTGCCAGATGCAAATCCCACAGCTAGTCTGGCACCAAAATTTGCAAACTGTAGCACACATACAGGGGAACTGACGAAGGAAAACACAGCCTTGCATTGAGGCCCATCTGTTTTGTGCAATTTGTGAACTGCAAGCAGGCTCTAAATAATTAATTAACCAAGTTATAAAACCACTGCCATCTTCACCAAATAATAAATAAATGATAAACTAACCATTGTGTGCCACTAGAAAACATATCATAAAATCAAGTAACTAGGAAACTTAAACATCTCTGCGTCTTTTTTCGGGAAAATTTTTAGTCTTTCAGGAATGAAATTCAAAGAAGTTTCATGGGTCTGGCAAGTGTCAGGGTTTTCTTCAATAATCTTGTGCTTTTCAACTTGAACAAGATTGGATTAATACATGCAAAAATAGAAAGGATGAATATAGTGTTGCTAACACAACTTTAATCACAACTATTTGGGGTTAGCTTCACAAATCCTTTTCACCATTTAAATCTATCTAAAGCCATAAAAATTGAATCTTCGTTATCTGACCCACAACCAAGTTCTCACACTTAGATGCTTTTTGCTGATTATATTTGCAACCAATTTCATACATATATATTAAGAACAAGTGGTTTGACATTTAAAAGAGCTACACATCATAATTAGTACACACCTTCTTTATTGGTTTCTGTCACAATGTTCAAGCTCATTTCATCTGAGCTCCCTATTAGCTTATATAGACGAACCTAAACATCCTCAAAGAAGAAAGATCCGATCACTGGAAAGTTATATCTTAACTGCCCTGTAAAGGCATGCATGCAAAAAGTCAACTCTTACCATACCACACTCATTCCCAGTGGCTAAACTTAAAGTGAAGGAGCAAATATCCAAGGCTGAAACTGATGCACTTGCTGCAGCAATGTTGATGCCTTCCACCTGCCCATCACATTATATGTATGTGCAATAAATGACTCTTGTGTTTAATTAAATTGTGGTTCTTACTTCTAGATCAACAGCATTAATCTAAAAGGTGACAAGTTGTCTGTAACAGCTCAAGATCAACTAACCTCACTACCTATAACGAAAATAAGTGAAAGAGCTGGACATGTGGCATCCCATATTCGAACAGATCCATCTTTGTAACCTGCTGCGTATACTCTCTCAATCTGATCATCTGAAGCTTCAGAAAGAAGGCTTGGAATACCACCAGTCAAAGGCCAGTGTGTACTCTTGGTTTTTGGCATATTCATCGCTTTAAACTTTGCTGCTGAGACAATCTAAACAGAATGTAATGAAAAAGACAGGATTGGCAATTTGGCATGGGGGTTTATGGAAAAGGAATGAAAGAATTTCCTTACAATATCTTTTCTATACATGATGAACTCACAATACCTTGGAAAGAGCCTTTGATAATTCTTCATCTCTATCAACCAAACCAAGCTTACAAACAGTCATATGTGGATCAACAGTGGGTATGGGCATTGAATAGTGTATTGAAGAAACATGAATTCTTTTCTCTTGCTTAGATAGTAAGGCAGAAATGGAAGCATCATCATAAACATCCAACTTTCCTGGGTTTGTTAATAAAAATAGCAAACTATCACTACTTTCCATCCCACTCCCTGGTGAGAAAACCATATTCGCAAAAGAACCATTCAGTGTAAGGTCTACACTGTTGACACATTTGAGACTTTCTAGGGTACAAGACCACTCGAGGCTCAGAATCTGTGAAAGAAAGCAGAATACTCATAAAAAATTGTGTGATCCAAACTATAATCCAAACTATAATCCGAACTATAATAGTAGCAGCGAAAAGAACCATTGTACAAATCATTGATATTAACAAGGTCCAAAGCACAAACAAATAACCGCAACAGGATACAGAGAGAGCAAATTAACAACTAAACTGAATATTTAAAAGTAACTTGAGTTAAAAGCAAACCTTCAGAACTTCTTTGGATCCAATTTCATCACCACCATAGACAAAGAGCTGGCAACCCTGATTGCTAGGGAATCTCCTTGTAGAAGAATGTAATACAATGACAGGGAATCTTTTGTTGCCTGATGATAGTTGTAGTTTAACAACATTATTCAGTGATTTTTCAGATTGCTTATCCTTTCTGGGGGCAGCAGTTGACAAGTTCCAGAACAGTACATCTCCATCAACATAACCAACAGCAAGAATAGACCCATCATTAGATGCCCAACAAAGAGAGCTTATTTCTTTCTCCAGTGGTTCATCAAATTTCTCCCCAGAATTAGATATTGTTTTGTCTTTTAGTTGGATATCCTTATTGCCTCTTAATATAACTACTTGATCTTCAGAGACATCCCAGACGACAATCAAGCCATTCCCATAAGCAATAAGCAACCTATAAATCAATTTCCAATATATATTTTTTTTAACAGAAAGTCGAACAAACTAAACCAGACTGCACAATACTAAAATCTAATTTAATCAAATCTGCAGCATAATATCACAAATTTAAAATTTTGATCCTGAACAAAGTAGAAATGTTCAAACGCAAAACCCAGATATAAATTATTTAACTTCTACTAAATCTTGTCTTGCCTATTTCCCTGAGAGCATGGTTGGGGGAGGACTCCAACAACAGAATGATGATTAGGTGATGAAACTCCAGCTGCTTCTGCAAAATGGAGCAAAAGTGACATATGTTATGCATTTAGGAGTAAAGAGTTAATAATATTGCCACCCTCAACCAAGGAGATATCCTAAGGGTATAGACAGTTACAGGTAATTTTGCATTCTTCATTCTTAATTTCAGAAAATGGGAAGAGAAAACTAATAATTCCACAAACCTTTAAATAAAATGCCTAGCATTATTATTATTATTATTTTCTTTTTCTAATGGGAATATTACAAAGCTCATGATAAGAACTGGGGAAGAGTCATTAAGTTAGAATACTTATAGAACAAAATACTAGAAGACCAGTAACGAAGACAGTGTTTTTACCAGCTATGACATCTGTGGGCACATAATAGGACATATGTATGAGTTTTCCTTCTTCTGCATCATACTTTATTACGAACACCATCCCGTACTCATCCCCAATATACCTGAATATAACAACAAGCAATTATCTTTGGCAGTTAGCTACTTGGTTTTTGACTACGCAATTGCAGCCACCAAAGCTTAAATATGATGCTATAGTAACACTTTTCCACGTTTCATACATGTAGCTGGTGCCATGAATGACTGAGAAAGCAGTAATATTGGATTCCCACTTTAAGTTAGAAGTTATTTGACTGTTTTCCAAATCCCAAACCTGTCAATTCCAATCATAGGCATTAGCAGAGAGAAGGCGGAGGACAAGGCAATGAAAGCAATGAAATTCTAAACAAACAGTACGTTGAGAAATACCAAGAACTCTAGCATTTATGAGGAGAAAAGATTACATACCTGAATCTCATTTCCATTTGAGACACTAGCTAGAAAACCTTGATTTTGTAAGAACTGTTAAAAGAAAATCATTTGCTAAGTCAAGAAGCAAAAGAGAAAGCAGCCTCCAAATGTTTGGGAGGCAACTCCCTTGGAGATACTGTTATATATCAAAGTCACTAACCTCCAAATATTTGAAAGGTAACTTCTTTGGAGATACTAGAAGCCCTTCTACATTGTCACCACCAATTACTTTTATCCTCCCATCCCTGCAACGCGCAAAGAAGATGTGAAAAAAAAAAAACAATGCCAGAAGTCAATAACTACTTCACATTCTACAACCATCAATCAAATACTCACAATGTCCCAACTGCCAACAGGCGTTGAATAGGATCAAAAGCCAGAATGGATGCAGTAGCTGGTATGCCATAGTGAAGAGTAATGCATGGATCGAAATCCACCGACCTTAATCTTCCCTGTAGCAGTGTAGCACAAAAATAGTAGAGAAATATTAGAAATGCTTCAATCCACAATTGAAAGCATATAACAAACAATATAACAAACAATTAAAAGTTGAAATCTTAATTTCAGCAATTCCGCACACCAATCTCCCATTAGCTCAATACAGCAATGGGAAATGCTATTGGACAACCTTTTTATCTCACCTTTTTGTATAATCTGATGTGTCATTAAAATAATTGGTTCTTTTAATTCATATGAGACGCGTGATATTAAATACATTCACTTATTTAATGATACGTAAAAGTTGCATAAAAAAGTGGAATAAAAATATTGTTTCTATAGCACCACCAATACAGCAATAGACCCATGAAAACTAATTAGGATAGTCACCCACGTATAAGGAAAATGATCCATGCACAATTTCCTTTTTTTTTTGAATTGTGATAGATCTTTTCCTTATCAGTACGTGTAAATTAGTATGCATTTGATTCCGTTATGTCACATAAGCATAGTAAGATTTCATTGGAAGGAAACATTGCAGGTGAATAATCAACTCCATTGACATAATACTTTATGGTAATTAATTAAAATGTTCATTAAGGCAAAACTTGGAGGAAACCGGAGAGAGAGAGATAGGAATAGTATTACCTGAGGCGGAGGTGGTTTCGTCGCGGTTGCTTTTTGGAAGAATTTGGCAAACATGGCGACAGGAATTGGCTGTGGATTTGTCTCATCCAGACAAATCTGAAAGAGTTTGGTTCATCATGGGATTGAGCAGAGTGTTGGGCGCGAATTAGTTAGCACTTGTGATCGACGGCGATGCGAAGGGCATGATATGATGGGAGTTTTTTTTTTTATTTTTTAATGATTTTGAGATTATTTTTTTACTTTATTTCTTTTTATCATTTGAAGTATTATTTATATGATTAATTTATTTTATTTATATAAATTTTATGATATTAAATATATTTATTTATTTAATAATATATAAAAATTATATAAAATATACTATAAAAAAATTATCACTATAACACTATATTTTTTTTCCTTTAGGCGGATAATTTGAGAGGTTGGACCCGCAAACGAGCTGGCTAATCACCGATAACTTCTTATGATTCTTAAATTCCGCGAATTAGTTTCTTCCATTTATTAATTAATTTGTTTTAGTTAGGGAATCCCGTGGTGCAATAAAAAAATCTGCCACCACTTACAGTGGCTGCTCCACATGGTCCCTTCCAACAAAGCAACAGGCTGCAAAAAGTAGGCGAATTTCTTGGTCAGCCAATACCTAAACAAAAACATATCCCCTCTCTCAAAGATTTTAATACAATTTATTACTGTTTCCTGTGATTTATTCTAATGGTGTTAAAATTATATATTTTAAATTCAAATATTAAAATAAATCGATGTAAATTTGTTTTTTTACTTATATGAATAGAGTTCAAAATCTCATTCTCCCTCCTTACCTCTCTTTTCATCATAGTTTTAATTAATTAATTCATCTTATCAAAAAATAAATATAAAATTCTAAGTTATCAACCATGTATAAGTGTTTAATACCATATGGTTAAAAATTTAAAAGTTTAATACACTAGTAAATGTCTGATGTAAGTTAAATTTAGAGTTTTAGTTTTGACTTGTGAAGGTAGTGTGGTCATACTACATACATCCTGCTAATGTAGGGTTAAGTTATTAAATTAAACTCTTAATTTTTTTTGAACAATTTGTAATTATTTACATGATTAATTAGATGAGAGGAGAAAATAATTTCATGAAACTTGAACGTACAACTTGCAAAAGTGAATAGTTTTAACTTACGATGCGATGCCATTAATTCGGAGCGGACCGTTCAATTAAACTCTTAATTAAAGATCCAATATTACTAATTCATAATAGATGCGATGCGGACAGGTTGATTTTTTGATTCGGACAATCAATGAGATTGACTTTTTCTTAAGCAATCTTGACACATTAATTGTAATGCTCTCGAAATTTATACATTAAATATAACTCATAAAACCACATTACTTACCATTAATGCAGACAAGTGTTTTTTTTTTTTTAATAATTTATAATTATTTATAAGGATAATGAAGAGAAAAGAAAAGGGTTTACGTGAGGTAGACGGGTGTTCTTCGAACTATCCAAAGTGACAAAGGACAACTGACATTTACAGACGCATACAACAATGTTGGATTGTGTTCTCTGTTCAAGTAATCTTTGTTGTTCCCTTGCCAACCTCACATTTTTTCCATTTTTTCTTGGTAATTGAGCGCTAATTATGGACCACTTTCGCTAAACATGATCTTCCCACATGCGAATCAGGGGAAATTGGCACGTGTAAAGCTACTTTTATATTTGGGGGTGCTCTGTCCGTTTATCATCTTTTATCATCGGCTTTGAACTCTGTTTTTCAAATTTCAATTTCATGGCGTCTTCAGCTGGCAACCAACAAGAATACCCATCAAACATGTACGCCGCCACCGCAGCGCCGCCACCAACACCCTCTACGCAACCAAACCATCACCTTGCTTCTTCCGCCGCCACGGCAGATGCTCTCTCTCGACTCCTCCTCCGCCTCCCTCCTGCTCTGTCTCTCCCCACTAATCGCTCTCCGTCCACCCGATCTCCTCCTGTGATCTCTCTCTCGGACCCGAAGCTTAATGATCTTATCCTTCCCTCTGCTTCACAGCTCGGGTTCTTCCAGCTCATCAACCATGACATACCGTCGCAACTGGCTGGCTCAGCAGAGTCCGAGTCACTCTCTCTCTTTGACCTCACCCTAGACCAAAAAGAATCAAACTTTCCCAAAAACTGGCCTCTGGGTTTTGATGCGGATGATGAATTAGACGCCGGAAATGGAACCGGCGGTCAGTCCTTTTGCTTGGACATCTCGTGTCTAACTGAGTCGAAGGAGTTGGCACTGAGTTCTCTGCTCGAGTTCACTCGCGCTTTAGAGAAACTGGGTTTAAGAATCATTGATACGTTGGCAAGTGCGGTCGGGTTCGAGAATCCGGTAGGGGAGGATCCGACCGGAGTATGTTCCTTGATGTGGATATCGGAAGGTCAGGATAATAACGACGAACCGGTTATGATGGGTGGGTTTTACCCGTACGTAGTTGGGTTGCAATTCCAAATCCGGTGCCAGAAGTACACATTGCTGACGGACTCGGGTTGGGTTTCGGCCTCACCACAAGTGGACTCTATCATGGTTACCCTCGGTGACATTGCTCAAGTAAGTACCTAAAAAGCCTGAATCGATGGACTTTTTTTTCTTAAACTCGTGGGTTTTTAATTTAATACAATTTAAATTATAAAATAAAGATAATTTATATAATAATTTTTTATTTTTTAAAGTAATTTTTTTTTGAAGTACTTATCTAAAAATGAATGCATTGCTCAAGTACGGACATGGGTGTCAGAGAAAAAAAATCTAAAGAAAACTTGAACGGTCATCAGAAAATAATTGGACCCACACAAATTACAATCAGAGATGCAGACATTGGTGATATGGTTTTGAATGTTCATTTTTTTAATCGTATGCATATCATCAAG
>BPVZ01000005.1:4631812-4642814 GCA_020521535.1 Rubroshorea leprosula
ATATCCTACCAAAGGTACTGCATAATCTTAAGACATTGCAATAAACCTATAAACCTGAAGTGGAGCCAGCCTTAGTCCAGCAGCAACAGCATTGTGAAACTCTGGCCACGTTTTAAGTTCTTGAATATTTCTTATGTTTGGATCTAGATTAACCTATCAAAAAAAGATATATAAGAGAAAAGTATAGGAAGGAAAATATTTTTTGCAAATGCTTGCATAGGAGAAAGACAGAGTAGGTTTGAAGAGGAAGAAGAATAAGGCCACAAAGAGGACTTTGAATGGTTTCCATAGAAACAATTAGATTCTCCGACAAGCCCTTTCTAGGGTTTTTTCTCCATCTGGCCACTAGCTTCCTATATATATATATATATATATTTATAAGACTAGCTGTTGTCTAGATTTGAAATGAAATAGACAATAAAAGTTGGAGCAGCAAAAAGAAAGATGAACTAGAAAGCAGGGGACAGGGGATTCTGAACTGTCATGATTTAGTGGGGACTAACTTGGTCAAGACAAAATGAGAAATCCCCAGATATATGCTTGATATGAAACAACAACAAAACACATCGATGTAAGCAATAAACAAATGGGCATTAGACTAATATAAATGCTTTCTTTCAACATACCGTTGCATTTTGTTGGGCAGGCAACCGACCTGCTAAAACAAGCTTTGGGACTGTAAAGGCCTACATAGAATTTCACAAGATGTGTAAATTGCCAAGTGATCAGAATCAAAAATAAAGGAATCAAATGAGGCAAATCAATCTACATAAGAAGTATACAAGTACCTCTGTTAAAAGAGTATAAATTGTCCCAAGAGTAAATGCTCCACGACCAAGAGGAAGAGCAGTGGTCCTCTGTGCAAGTTGCCAGAGCTGAGCCTTTACCCCAAAAAAATATGGAGA
The DNA here is from genome assembly GCA_020521535.1 of Rubroshorea leprosula. NCBI lineage: Eukaryota > Viridiplantae > Streptophyta > Magnoliopsida > Malvales > Dipterocarpaceae > Rubroshorea > Rubroshorea leprosula. The sequence continues at coordinate 4,632,718 of BPVZ01000005.1, forward strand.
AGCAACTAGATTAAATAATGTACATTGAGCTACATATGTCTAAAAGAAACAGACTTATAACAGTGGAGAGTCATAGCACCCCTAAATTGGATTTCTCAACATGCTAGAAGTGATGCTCCAAAAATTGTTTTAATCTCCAAGCTACCCAGACCACAAGTCTGTTTAAGATAATCATGTTCAGAAGTAAATAGAAGGAAAAAAAAATGGTCATTTTCCAGTCAGTTCTGAATGATTCATGCATACTCATCTATAGTATACTCCAACCTGAATACATCATTAGTCCAGCACATTGCCTTACCCTGTTTTAAAAGTCTAGAAAACCCAGATGAAATTATATTGCAGTGAGATAATGCATATCTGTTCTTGACTCTTAATTTCCAATTCTCAGAGGTTAAGGCTTCACTAATTCCAATTGTCTGGGATTTGAAAGAGAAGAGTGGCTCTCAGCAGCAAGAGAAGCATTTCACCAAAAAAATAAAAATAAAAATAAAAATAAAAAAATAAAGGAAGAAAAAGAAACCCTCTCACTTGCTAGAGCTACAATATATACACAAGGATTGAGGGGTACCTGTTGAAGGTCTTGATCTGAGGCACTAGGGTTGACTGATGTTTGAATTGCCACAGGTCTTGCAGAGCACAGCAGGCGTCGAACCTGGTTAGAGTTAAGGTACTTCTCATTAAAATACACAAGAATTCAATTTCAAAAGTCATTCTAACACAATCATAAAATTTATAACCATAGAAAGTGCAATTTGAGGAAAAGAATAGGTGCCCAGCTGATCAATATACGCCCAGCAAAAAAACAGAATGTTAACATGGAAGTGATGAAACATAACAGATATGCTAAAATGCAGTCCAAAGACATGCAATCATGCAATAAGGGTTAGATAAAGACACAAAGTCCAGAAGTTAATCAAGCTACTGAACAGGCAAGGTAACATATAGACAGTTAACAATAGGAAGTGAATATACTATATAGCTCATGCAGGTCTAGTAAATTGCCAAACATGACCATGAAATCAGGTTATCCTAGGGCAGAAGTAAAGATTTTGTCCTTCCAAGAAATGCAGCAAACATCTAGCCCCAAATTAAATTAGTTTTACGAAGTGCTACAACAGAAAAGATAGGTTCAAAAAAATACATAAGATCAGCCTTTTTAAAGAGACCTTTTCTAAAATCTCATTTAGACAGGCCTTTGACTCCTCCAATGAATGAAAAAATTAAGGAAAATGGAAATCTTTTTAAGCAAAAGACTAAACTCAAATCATTTAACCATCTGGAAAGCTCCAAAAAAAAAAAAAAAAAACAGGGTAGTACCCTGTTCACAAAGGCCATTGACATCCTAACAAATTCACACAGTAGGCCTGGCACCTCACCTTGCTCAATATTGGGCAGACTTAAATATCCCATGTTAACAATTATATATTACAATCTATGACAAGCATGGATATTAGAATAAGGGATCATAATAACTAGCTCCTTAGAAGTTTAATCTGCAGCACTTTTACACTATTCATTCACCATATGGTGCCAAAGCCAACCTCATTCAATCGCAGATCCCGACCATATCTCAACTGTGTGCTAGAGCTGAAGATATGCTCCATACCATCAGCCATGGTTCCATCAACAGAATCTGCATCCTCAAACTTGGTGCTTTCTAGTCCAATCGTATCAGAAACTGTGGAAGGAATTGTTACAGGATGCAAATGCAGCATGTAAGGTGTAGACATGGAGATTAAATTCATGATTGTTTGTGTTTCAAGTTCCTTAGATTTGCACGAATGTGACAAACACGATAAAGCCAAATCTTCGCGACCAAGAAGAACATAAGCAGCTGCAGGCCAGTCAGTAGGAGGAGATTCCCGACACTTATCCAAAGCCTATAGACAGAAGCAAACAATCATGTAAGTAAAACACAAACAACAATACAAAATATAAAGATCTAAGAAACACCTTGTTGAATGAACAAGGTAAAGGAATATACAGAAAAATGATTTTATTTATTCATTTTAAAAATTAATGACATGCCAAAAGGGCAAAAGGCAAAGGAAGCTTCTAGTTGTGCCCATGGGCAAACCAGTAGGTCTACTAAACATAAATAACTAATAGTTTTTCTTCTACTTAGATCGGACATTAGCACCAAGAATAATCCTAATGCATGTAAAAAGAAAACATATTAAAGGTTGCTTCATGTTATGGATTGTTCTACCCTAGCTTACATGTCTAAGTGGAAGAGATACACCAGCAGGCAGGGAGTCCAGCTCCAGCAATCCAAATTTTTCACCAACCATTGCCAACACTGTCAGCTCCTCATTGTTGCCATATGATCCTGATGCAATGTTGCAACACACACCAGATGAAAGCTTCTTCCCTACGGGTTTAGCACCACAAAGTAAGCTATAAAAGGAGACAATCCTCCGTGCACAGCTCACAGCAGAACTTCCATCCTTACAAATTAAAGATGGAAGGTCAATTATATTAGCAGAACTACAGCCACTTTTCAAGCAGTTTTCAAGCCATCTGAATAAACTAGGAGGAGCTTTTGAGGACAAAGAGGTTGAGCAAATTCCAAATTTCTTGGAAAGTGTAGGAAAATCACGGATATAATGATCCAGATAGCATTCCTCACTCAGAAATTGGGCGACATTACATAAAAGAACAGCTAGAAGCTCCAAATCCCTACATAAAAATTGCAAAACAAATGTGATAAGTAAATAATTATAAAATCTGGCTCTTAACCCATATTAAGTAAAAGTTGTGTATAAATTCTTTGGATACAGAAGACATAACTTCAAAATGAAAAATTAGCTGAAGCGATCATTATGGAAACAATTTCAAAGTGCCAGAAGAAAAAGAGGGTAAAAAAAAAAAAAAAAGGAAAACTTCAGGTAGACTCATTATACAAAAAATCAGCACTGTTAAGTAGCAATGTTAGCTCGCACTGTATGGTTCAGGTTTGCTATGACCTTGCATTTGAGTTTGAGATCACCTAATCCTATCAGTTCCAGGCTGGATGCCTACATGGCATCAGAGTTCAGGTTGATGGTAGTCTACTTGATAGCATTGTTTTTCAGCCAGTATATTGGGAATACACATGAAAGAGACTGTCAATAAGCAGTTTTTTTTCTTTCTTTTTTTGGCACATTTGATGAAGAGGAAGAGCTACACAATAGGGGATAGCACTCTATCCTCCCCTTTCTCAAACCCCTCCCCTCCCGTTCCAAGATTCGAATTTTGAACTTGAGACCTCCAATATGGAGGCTGAAGACCTTAACCATTAGGACATCCCTAAGGAGTTAACAAGTTGCATAATTATTGCTCTTGACCTAACTATCACCAATTGTTTTTGGATCTAATATTTTAACAAGTATTTAAGTGCTTCAACAAATAAACATGAAAAGAAATGGACTTACCTTTTTCGAAGATTATCCAGTTTCAGACTTTCATATACTGCATGGAGAGAATCCAAAATCTCCAATAACAGATCATTGTAGAATGACTTTTCTAAATTTTGTGTACTAGCCATGCTTGATACAGAGGATTCAGATCCCTGAACATCAGGATCTAATCCAGAGGAAAACCCAACAAAATAGTTAAGTTTGCAATAATTCTTGTGGAATTTAGTGTTAAGAAGAAACTCCCAAGAAGATTTTGAAGGCTCTTGGTGAACAACAGTGGACTTTCTACACATTTGCAAGACAACATTACAAAAAGAATTCCATTCTGAATCAACTGTGGAATCAACCTCTGACAAATAGCTGCAGTCACCATCTCCCCAAAGAAGAACAAGAAAATGATTATAGAAATTTGCATTGAGCCCTTCAGCCATTGCGGTGATGCAATCATTTGCCAGTGAAGATGAAGGACTTCTTCGAAGTGCACATCGAAACATCTGAATATATATTCATAGAAAACATATAGAAGCCCTTAAGATTCAGGATTGAGACTAACAAAACAATGTAAACGGATAGAAACATGGTAAAAATAATTTGACAACCATTGAAAACATCCTCCATTAAGGTTCTACAAGTTCTAACAAGTATAAGACGTCTTGGAATACCTGCCCATTACTTAGTACCACATTGATGCGTCCCTCAACTGCATCAACCAGTCCTACCGTCTTTAGGTCATGAGAAAGAGACACTGTTTCTCTGAACTCCAAATTGTGTGAGAGTTGACCTTTACCCAGACAAGAAGGCAACAAATACCTACACAAGCATTGCTTTCCTGACTGCATTGACCACAGAAGTTGGTTATACAATTGGAAAAACAATGCTAATAAAAAGATGCATAAAAAATGATTCCTTGAGATTCAATTCTGAAAAGGGAGTACAAGAAAAAAGAATGCCTGCCAAAGAAAATTATTACAGGATGAAAATACATTACAAGGCACGATTCACACGCCATGTAGAACAAGTATGTAGTATTCAGGCCAAGCAAAAAAATAGTAAGTAGTTTCCAAGGAGTGAGTCAACAGAAATACTTCATCCACTGTTTCAAGCAATAACAATTTCACAATAGAAAATTGCCATAATAGTAGGAGCTTCTTCACATATGAAAACAATAAAGCAAGCCCTACTCAATCAAAGTCTTAGTCCCACAAACATAGGACTGTGACTATCTCCATGAATCTGTTTTGCCTGCCATTCAGCATTGAGCTCATAAAGGCTATGTTTTCATCCGCAACATGGAATAGAGATCACTAAGGTAGACAAGTAAAGATAAGGAAATGGGCTCAACTTCTCGTGGGTAGGAAATTGAGTAAATTATAGCTAATCCATATCATGATATCAATAAAATGATAAGCCTGAAATGAAAAACGAAGCATTGCTTATAAGGAAACAAATATGTGTGTGTGTGTGTATTGCTTGCTACTGTCATTGTAATCCCTATCCAAGAAACAAATATAAATGAGCGAGAGTTTTTTTTTTTGTTGAAAAAGGCTCAGAAGAGAACAAGAAAGCACTAAACAACCCAACCACTAATCTTTGGATGGAAGACAAGCCAAAGGTCAAAAGGGGAAAGAAAGCAAAGGCTTACATAAAGGAGAAGTATGTTTTCTGGTGCCAAAACAACAATGTCTGCATATGGCAGTGGTCCAACTTTCACTCTGGGAAGAAGAAAATCAAATGAGAAAAATATTGTCAAGCATATTTAACAGCCAGTCACTTGAAAAAGAAAAAGGCCAATAGAAATCTACCTTGGACGTGTTACAATGACAGCTGCAGCAGCAACTGCTGGGATGCTCTGGCTCATGTCAGGTTTAATATCAAAGAGAATCTCATTATTTATTTCAACAGTCTGAAGCCTCATAGACAACAATTTTTTTTGTTCCAGGAGAAGAAAACAAATTACAGGAGATGCATCATCATCGGTTGCCAGAAAAACCTAGAAAGATTGAATATTGAATATGGATAACAAATTTACATATGCTCCAAACCAAAAACAGCACCAAAAGTATTACTAAAATTTCAAAGATGAGAAGTGAAAGAAAATGAAGGCCAGAATTATATAAAGACAACAGAAGTATGACCATTTTCAAATTAATGCCAATTGCTAACCTCAATATGAAATGCAGGAGAAAAGAAATTCTGAGTGAAGAAAGTCTCTACGAAGGAAGAAAAGTATGTGCAAACAGGTAAATTATTGTCCACAGATGGGAAACCAAAAGTTTGAAAGAATCTGGTTGGATAGAAACTTTTTCTTTACATTACTGAGATTACTTAATTAAGTCAAAAGCCCAGAGAAAGTCATTGGTAATAAAAAAGAAAAAAAAAAAAAGGATCTGCCAAACACAACACCCATGACCTATCAAATATTCAAATATAGACCAAAGAAGCAGAGAGAGAAATGACACCTTAGAAGCTGCTGTATGAGCACCTTTCCCTTGCCAAATTCTACGGAAGGAGAACCTTTTTGCCAATACACTAGCAGGGACTACATCAGATAGACTAGCATTTTCCACTTCCAGATTAGAATTAATAACTTCAACAACCCAAACTGAATGTTGCATCTTTCCTACACACAGTCACAATTTCATTCCTGATGAGTGCTGGACAATGGAGGGAAAAAAATTAAGAAAGCAAACAGGAGAAGAGAGCAACTTTAGATTAATCATATGGGAAACAACATGCAAAACCTCTGTTGTATGATGCCATTAGAGGAACTTGATCACTAGTCCAAATTGTTCTTTCATCAAAATCCTTCATCATGTTCACTTTTCCTCTTTCTTCAATATAAGTTGACTGCAAAATTCACTCCATAAACTTTATTTTCAAGTAAAATGATAAAACTCAAGGGTGCCATCAGACAACTAGAAATAATAAAGATATGAAGAATTCAGGGTACATATATTCACCAAAAAAAAGATAAAGCAAAAAAAATGAAGAATATGAAAAACAAGGTGGATACTATTACACACCCGTGGTTCTTCCAGTGGATCCTTCAGAATCAGGTGTGAGGAAACTGAAACTGATTCCCCCCTGCCAATATAATCATACGCACTAAAATTAAAGTTACGTTGTGGGCTGTATCCAGTTTCTCTTCTGACACGAGACATTTCACGTGAGCCTAATGAAGGGCTTGAAAATGAAAAAGAAGCATGTGTTGATGAGTTCCCTTCAGAAGCCTGCTGGAGTAGTAACCCAAATGGAAGAGGCCAAATCGATGTGATTGTACGTGAAATAGGAACTGGTACAACTTCACCTGTAACACAATACAAGTGAAAAGAATTTGAAGCTCTTGCAATAAATATGACAAAATGCCTTCTAATAAACAATCACTTATGCATTATCTTAAGAGCAATACGTCACTTCTTCATCATCACCTGATGTTTTGTATATTGTTAAGGAATCAATTTGTAAGACACAAAGAAGTGCTTCAGACATGTCACTCATTCGGCACCAGCATGCCTAGAATTTGCAAAATGTAGCTGTTAAAAAGAAATCGAGTTCAAAAAAGGGACAGGAAACAGAAAAGATGAATGATCCCTGTACCTTGATGACTGGGGAAGGCAAGGTGAATCTCTTAAACACTCTTGAACCAGTGCTCCATATTATACTGTTGGAGAAAAGTCAAAAAACACATTATATAATCTGAATCTAGATGTTTTTTGCAGCTGGCAAAGCAGAAATTTACCGGTTTCCTCTAATGAAGAGCTCGTGATCGCAGCGGTCACTGAGCGCCGATCTGGAGGTCTCATTCTCGTCATTCTCGTCTCGTTCTCTCACGACATCCGGATCGAAGAGGAAATAATCGTATTTATCGTTCAAATCACCGGGCGGCTTCCCGTCTAGAGCTTCCGCGACTAAGCCAAACGGCTTGAATTCGCCGAGCACCGTCAGCTGCCGCACACCAACGGGCATTTTCCGGTGAGTCGGCTCGGGGAATTGGTTTGTTAAGCTAGTAGAAGAGTAGCAGAACTGAGAGTGAACTCAGTGAGATGATGAAGAGTGATCGAGTGTATCTCCCGCTCTTTTTTTTCCTTAAATTTTGAGAAATCTAAAACCCTAGTGATTTTTCCGTTTTGAAGTGTCGTGTCAGGATACGGGTCGGAAAAATACTATCCCGTCACACGTGCCAGATTCCGAGCGTGAGTTAAAACCCCAGAGATTTTTATGTTTGGATGCGACCCAAGATGGGGCGAGAAGAAAAAAGTTCGGGCCAGCTCAAACCAATGAAGCATGGGTCATATGCTAAACGGGCTCCTGTTGAGCCGTTCTATAGACAAATGGGCTTTGGGCCCGTTTTACAGAAGGGGCCTCGGATTAATCTAATCTTTGGATAGCTTTTTTACTATGAGCAGTGCTAGGGGCACTCGCCTTCTGCACTCTCCGGCCAGCACTCCTCCTTTCATTGGGCCACGTTATTTTAGTTCGAAGAGGTTCCACTCCAGAGCTTAAACAACCTTACGTGGCCCAATGAAAGGGGGAGTGTTGGCCGGAGAGTGCAGAAGGCGAGTGCCCCTAGCACTGCTCTTTTATTATTTGAGCCAGTGTTGACTGTTAAGCGGAGAACGGGTGTTTCAATCTTAAATCAATACTGTAATAATTGAATTGTACGCTAAAAAAATAATAACTATTCAAGTCAATCCATCATCAATTTCCTGGTATGTTTAAATTGAGGGAAATATAAAAGAGGAAAAATTTTATTATTTAATTATAAAAAAATTAAAAATATAAAAGAAAATTATTTACTTTTTTTTTTAATTTACTTACTTGTACAAATGAAGTAAAAGAAAGATCAAGAAATGGAAAGAGGCATCCCCTCCTCTATTTCTTTCAATTCAAAAATATGGTTATTAATTTAACATAACCATTCATTAGATAAATAACAATATTCAAATTATAGGTAACAAGAAAAATAATTGTATATACATCACAAATTTCATGTTATGTCGTATTATATAAAATATTTTATTATTAATTTTTTTATTTAAAATAAATTAATATATATTTATTAATTTGATGTGACATTATATTTATAAATTATACCTCATATTGTGGGCCCCTATAAAATTGACTTTAAAAAAATTCCTTAAACTCAAATCTAATTTGATAAGAGATAGACTATTATAACAGCTGCTGGCCCAGAAAAAAAAAAAACCAAAATAGAAAAAAAAGAAAAGCAAACAACAAAACCATGTAAATAGCACTTGATTATTATATGTATAAAAAATATATGTTCTCTTAAATTTTCTTTTTAGAAATGTATAAAAAAAAAATTATATAAGTGCACTTGAATATGATAAATCAAAAATTATATATCTCATTTTAAGGTGTTTTATCATAAAATGCACTTTTTAATTTTAAATTTGAAATTTAAATCTCTCTTCTAAAATTATAATCCATTCAAAAACAATAACCGTAAGTGACACTTTATTATATGTATCAAAAAAAAAATTATTCTCTCAAATTTTTTTTTACAAATGTACGAAAAAAGTTATTTAAAAGAGTTTTTATTTAGTGGAAAGTAAAACGTTACTGCATGCTTAGAGGGGCAGTGACCAGTACAGCCTACATTAGAAACGCTGAGAAACAACCGACTCCTTCTAAACAAGTCCATTGACCATACATACATATAAAGGAACTGGTGCTAGCTAGCTTCGGGTCCTGAACTTGGACTCATCAATCTGAATTCCCTCATTTGCGTCGCGCTCTCCACCTGACTCATTTATGGTGCTCAGTCCACCCTTGCGGCCCATCTCGTGGTGTCCTTCGCTCACTAACTAGACTTAACAATTTTTTACCCAATCCATTAATCCGTACATTATTCATTCGTTTAAAACAGATTAGGGTAATATATTTATGATTCATGACCCGTTAAGAGAACTCAACGAATCACGAGTTAATAACGGGTTGACTAATCAGGTTAACAGGTTTGACCTGTTTACTCATTTAAAAATATAAAATTTTTTAATTTATTATTTATTTATTTTATTTTTCAACTCCCAATCCCACCTAAACCTCTAATAATTGACTAATATTCCATAATTAACTAATTGATTCTCTTACCTCATCATTTTTTTGAAGTAAAAATAATTTCACTCCACTTATAACTCACTTTCCGACCTTTCCTATTCTTGCTCGCCCTAATACTCTCGAAAACTCTAACTCTTCAAACTTCAAACTCTTCACATATTTTTTAACTTTCATAGTTCATACAGTCTTTGATTTTCAAACTTCGACTCCACCTTTTCTCTTTAGTCTTTAATATTATTTCAGACTTAAATCTTAGTTTTATCGAGTCACCGTTGCATCCACTCAGCCTTTTCTTTTTTTCTCTTATGAGTTCGGCAAGTGCTCTTTTTGTCACCAACTTTTCTCTCTAAATACTTCAAGATAAGTTGTTTACTTATTTATGCTTTTTAGTTTTCTTTCCATTCCAAGTAAAAATTTTACTTGATTTTCTCCTTTACTTACTTAGATGCATTCAGTTTATTATTCTTTGAAAGTAATGACTAAAACTAATATGTTCCAATGGGGTTTGTGTTTTTCGGTTGTTATGCTACTATTGCTTTTTTTTTTTTATTATTGAAATTTATAAATATTGTGTTCTTGAATTTGATTAGCGCTGTTCTTTGAAGGAAAATAAAGAAG
>BPVZ01000005.1:4657720-4670679 GCA_020521535.1 Rubroshorea leprosula
TTTTTTTTTTTTCAAAATGACAAATTAACAACCGATAAATTTTTCTTAGCGACAAAGTAAAAGAATTAAATCGTTAACCATATTGAAAGTGGAAGGCGGGTCGGAGTATACCCGCTCCGGTCATGTATAAAACCAAAGACAGCAGAGCAAATGTCCACACTCCTCTAAGGCACGTTTTAACACGTCCGGCCCATTTCTCTCCCTGAGGATTTTTCTCGCCTAGATTGGATCTCCGCCTTTTCTTCCTCTAGTGCTCGAATTCTCCATTTCCCTTCCATTACCTTTTGTCTTTATCTCTACAGTAAAGAGTTTAAGGATTTAGTCGCTGCTGCTGCTGCAGATCTTGCAGCGATTTTGAATCCGAACACTCTCTGGACTTGACTTGGAATCGGTTCTAGATCTGCTTGATATTCGCCGGTTCTCAGTCTGCGATCCGAGCCACCATGGCGGCAGCCAACGCTCCTATTGCCATGAAGGAAGTCTTAACCGTAAGTATCATCTTTCACTCTTGTTTTTCCTTAGTTCTTGCTTCGATTCAGCTGTTATTTGAAAAATATGCGTTCAATTGTAGCCGATGATCGCTTCTTGAGCTTAGTTTTGTACTTTCTTTGCGTTTTTGATGAATCGTTTAGTTTCTGATTAGATCTGCGCGAAATTCCGTTCTGTGTGCTCCGAAGTAGCAGAAAATATGTAGTGATTTGAGTATATTCATTAGATGATGAATTCTGAATGATCTGATTTGTTTTTGCAGTTACCTAGCATTGGGATTAATCAACAATTTATCACGTTTACGAATGTCACAATGGAATCGGATAAGTATATATGTGTAAGAGAAACGGCTCCGCAGAATAGTGTTGTGATCATTGACATGAATATGCCTATGCAACCATTGAGACGGCCTATTACTGCTGACTCTGCTCTTATGAATCCGAATTCCAGAATCCTTGCTTTGAAAGGTAGGTTATAGTTCCAGGTGATAATTGATGCTTTTATTTTAAAGGTTGAGTTGTACAGAGAATTTACCAGGGGTAAATTTAGAATTCATCTTCATCTGAATGCTTAAGTTTCCTGTTTATTTTGCATTTTAGGATAAGTGCAAATTTGAAATCGGGTATTCTTAGGGTGTTCTTAACGTGCTGTTGTTCATAACTTGATCACCGTATCTTACATTATTAGTATGGGGATTGTTAGTGCACAGAGAGTTATGTCTTTGACTTTGACTATTTATTAGTGTGGAAACATAATTAATCTAGATAAATCGTGCATGATGTGGGAAGACCTTGACTCTTCTAGGAATATTATGCTCTTCCATTTTTCTTTGTGTTTTCTTTTGTTGGGGTGATATTGGTTTATTGGTGCTGTGGAATGGTTGTGGATGTTAAACACTGGCCGATAATTAACCAAAGTTACATTTTGTTCTATTGATACATTTCTTGAAAATGAGGAGGCTTATGACAAATAAATTATTTTTTCTTTTGATTTTCATTACTCACCTAGCTGTTTGACTGTTAATGGACTCTCACATCCTTTTTGAAGCTCAACTCCCTGGAACTACTCAAGATCACTTGCAAATATTTAACATAGAGATGAAAGCAAAGGTGAAATCTCATCAGATGCCTGAACAGGTAAACTTCTTCAAGTTTCTGTATAAAATTTAAACAAGTACTTCATTTAGCTTCCATAACAAGCTATTTGAAGTTAGTTGTATTAGCTTAATAGGTTTTTTTTTTTTTTTTTTTTTCTTTCTAGGTTGTCTTTTGGAAATGGATTAGCCCAAAAATGTTGGGCCTGGTCACCCAGACCTCTGTTTATCACTGGGCAATTGAAGGTAAGATGGTTGAATCCTATGGTGCAGCTCTATGTTCTTTATTTTTTATTGAATTGGTTTCTTTGCCTGTTACATTTGTCTTACTAATCCTCCCTTCCCCCAGGTGATTCTGAGCCAGTTAAGATGTTTGAAAGAACAGCTAATTTGACAAACAATCAGATAATAAACTATAAATGTGATCCCAGTGAAAAATGGTTGGTTTTGATTGGAATTGCTCCTGGTTCACCTGAGGTATGTGGTTGCCTCTGTTAATTCTTTCCAAAATTTATCATGCAATAATGTTTATTTGCTTCTTTTTTCAGAAGTTCAAGACTGGACTAATTAGGCTAAAATGTTTTATGTTGAAAAAGAAATAAATTTCACAATAATAATGTATTTTTTTGTTGGCACTGACCTTGCTTTTCTGATCTAGCAATCCTGGGATTCAATTTTATGTAAGATGGTTTGTGTGTTGGCAGTGTATGGTTCCTTAGATTACATTGATGCATGAATTCTGCATGAACTCAAACTGCTAAACTTAGCACTGATTATTAATACAATGACCAGATGTATGATTTTGTTGTCATGCATCTTGCTTGTACTGTCAACTTCCTATTGCATAAAAATGCTTTAATCTGCCAAATATCTTTTGTATTATTATATTTATCTTCTCTCCTCAATCAAAACCTATGTCTTTTTCTTTTTCTTTTTTTTTTTTAGTTCCTTAATTATTTTTAGATTCACTTTGATCTTATATTATTCTACTACATTTCTTGTTCAATTTTAACTTTCTACCTTCTTTTCTTACAGAGGCCACAATTGGTTAAGGGCAACATGCAACTTTTCTCTGTTGATCAGCAGCGCAGTCAAGCGCTTGAAGCACATGCTGCGTCATTTGCACAGTTTAAAGTTTGTGGATTGCCTATGTTTTAGTACATTTAATTGCATTATAAACCCCTGCTCTTTTCAACTCTGGAATGTCTTCTTATTTCTGTCATATAGGTTCCAGGGAATGAGAATCCTTCAATTCTTATTTCCTTTGCCTCCAAGACCTTTAATGCTGGTCAGATTACATCAAAGTTGCATGTCATTGAGCTTGGTGCCCAGCCAGGTCAACTTTCTAATTTTTGCCAGTTTTTTAAGACATCAGTGTTTTTTGGTTTAATATGCTTCTTTGTGGTGTGATGCAAATAATTATTATTTGCAGTAATTGTGATATAACTTTTTGTCTATCATCTATCCCTGTTGTAACTGTACATATATGTATTTTCTTTGGCAGGTAAGCCATCATTTACAAAGAAACAGGCAGATCTTTTTTTCCCACCAGATTTTGCAGATGATTTCCCTGTCGCTATGCAGGTTTCATGATTTCTGTTAATTCTGTTATTGATACCTTGTTCTAACTTCTAACATGAAGTGCATATATTTAGTAAATGTGTTTGTATATTTGCAGATATCCCACAAATACAGTTTGATCTATGTTATTACCAAGCTTGGGCTATTGTTTGTTTATGATTTGGAGACAGCTACAGCTGTATACAGAAACAGAATTAGTCCAGATCCAATTTTTTTAACATCTGAAGCATCTTCAGTGGGAGGTTTCTATGCCATCAATAGGCGAGGCCAAGTATTACTGGCTACTGTAAATGAAGCAACAGTAGTGCCTTTCGTCAGTGGCCAGGTATGTTTATGTGATTTTTCTGTTTTCCTCTATATATATGTGATTATAAAAATTGAGGCATTCTGTGCTAACAAGTCTTTTCTGTTTGTATTCTCAAACAGTTGAACAATTTAGAGCTAGCTGTCAACCTTGCCAAGAGAGGAAACCTTCCTGGTGCTGAGAACCTGGTAAAAAGATTGGTTTTCTTTCTCCTTCTCTCTCCTTTTTTTTTACCTGCTTTCTAGAGATGGGAATGGTTTTTGAGCAGTAAGAGTATTATTATTAGCTATTACTATCACTATTACTGTTTAATACCTCAAAGTCTTTAGTCAATCCAGATGAATTTATTATTATTATTATCAATGGTACCTCATCTTGTAACATTTGAATATCCAAAGAATAATGTATTTTGAGCAAATGAAACACTTGGTGTAACCTGTTTTCATGAGTTCTGATTATTTTTTCTTCCTTGCTGCCATTATCTTTCGCTTTTTTCTTTGTAAGGCATTCATTCTATCTAATGGGACTGATATTATATACAATTCAGAACTTCATTGACATAACCAATGGCCAAGATAGACATTTTTTCTATAAGCTACCCATATTATTTGATGATTTTCTTCCTTCATTTTACTTTGACATTGACCACATGCCATCTTGGATATCTCAGGTTGTGCAGCGTTTTCAAGAACTGTTTGCTCAAACAAAGTATAAAGAAGCTGCTGAGCTTGCAGCAGAATCTCCACAAGGGATCCTTCGTACACCCGATACAGTTGCCAAGTTTCAGGTTTCCATTGTTTAAATCAGCTTGCCCATTATTCTTTATATAAGTTGCTTTGTCCGAGAAAAATCTTGTTCAAAATCCTGCAGAGTGTTCCTGTGCAAGCTGGACAAACTCCTCCACTGTTGCAGTACTTTGGTACACTTTTGACAAAAGGGAAGCTCAATGCATTTGAGTCATTGGAATTGTCTCGTTTGGTTGTGAATCAGAACAAAAAGAATCTTTTGGAGAATTGGTTGGCAGAAGACAAGTTGGAATGTAGTGAGGAACTTGGAGACCTTGTGAAGGTTTGATTTCTTGTATATGGAAGTGTGTATATATATATATATATCTATGTTCAAGCTGAATTTTCTGAAATGTCTTAATTTTCTATTTCAAACAATTTTATCTAACTGAAGTATGATGCTTTATGATTATCTAATGGTTGCTGTGCTGGTTTTGTAGACTGTGGATAATGATCTTGCTCTGAAGATATATATTAAAGCCAGGGCTACTCCAAAAGTTGTTGCTGCTTTTGCAGAGCGGAGGGAGTTTGATAAAATTTTGATTTACTCAAAGCAGGTGATTCATTCATTTTAGAGAAATATTTCCTACTTTCTTTTTCCTTAATTTTGCTTTTGTTTTTCCTGAGTGTTTAGATCTTAAATATATATATATATATTTCTGTTTCCTCAGGTTGGGTACACACCTGATTACTTGTTCCTTCTGCAAACAATTCTTCGTTCAGATCCTCAGGTAAGCTTATTCATTCTGTGGTCTTTTGTTTTTCAAGTGATGTAGCAAATGAAATTACAAATACCTTGAATAAATTTGTTCCTTCTATCATTTATGTTTTGATTGGAAGCCTTTTAATAGGCTTCTTTTAACTTTTAAGTAAAATTTTCTCTACATTTTCCTATTGATTAGATATTAGTAACAAAGTTTGGGTCATGTCGGATGAGACAAACAATTGGTTTTTTTGCTGGAGACATCACAGTTACATTTTTCTTTTATTTCTTTCTGTTCTCTTTTCTTTTTTTTTTGGCTGCAGGGAGCTGTTAATTTTGCTTTGATGATGTCTCAAATGGAGGGAGGTTGTCCAGTTGATTACAATACCATTACAGATCTATTTCTTCAGGTCTATTCACTGCATTTTTTTCTTCATTTATGGTTCTTGAGCCATGAAAGTGATGTTTCTGTTTGTACAACACCTTGGAGTTTTTCTAATATATTTTTTTTATACTTTACTTTCTCAGAGGAACTTGATTCGTGAGGCAACTGCCTTTCTACTAGATGTTTTGAAGCCAAATCTGCCAGAGCATGGTTATCTTCAGACAAAGGTTATTTAACTAACTAATTATTGGTTGGGTTTTTTTTTTTTTTTTTTAATTTTTTTTTATCACTGTCCAATTTAGTGACACACCTTTTCTTTTAGGTCCTTGAAATCAATCTAGTGACTTTTCCCAATGTTGCTGATGCTATTCTAGCAAATGGAATGTTCAGCCACTATGATCGTCCTCGAATTGCTCAGCTTTGTGAAAAGGCTGGTCTGTATGTGCGAGCTCTGCAGGTAATATTCATCATATTCATTATTGTTTATTTTGTCTGTGGTTTTCTAGTTTCTTCCAAATAAAAAATAAAAAATCACAATTATCTTTTGAATGAATGAGAAATCTATTTTGCAGCATTATACAGAGTTGCCTGATATTAAGCGTGTCATTGTGAACACACATGCTATTGAGCCACAGGTAGACTCTCTCCAGTTTTTTGGAAGAACCAGTGCTTTTGGTTAGATTGGTCGCTTAACCATGGCATCCCTTTTGCAGGCACTTGTTGAGTTCTTTGGTACTCTTTCACGAGAATGGGCTTTGGAGTGCATGAAGGACCTCTTACTGGTCAATCTAAGAGGCAACCTTCAAATAATTGTGCAGGTATAGGATGGTTGTAATGTGACATCTTAGTAACTTCTTGCATATGCCAGAAGGCCTAACACATGCCTGTGCAGGTTGCCAAGGAGTACTGTGAACAGTTGGGTGTTGATGCCTGCATAAAACTTTTTGAACAATTTAAATCATATGAAGGGTTGTACTTTTTCTTGGGTTCTTATTTGAGTTCAAGGTGAGCTCTTTGGCGAGAAAGTTTTCCTTTTCTTTGGTAGCTTAGATCACAGCCATTAAAGTACTTGATACTAATGCCATTAAAGTACTTGATACTAATGCCATTAAAGTACTTGATACTAATGATGCTGTCACAGTCACATTCCATATCTGATTCCTTATATGTTGCCTCCTCCATAATTGGACAGTGAGGATCCTGACATACACTTCAAGTACATTGAGGCAGCTGCTAAAACTGGACAAATAAAGGAGGTGGAGCGGGTCACTAGGGAATCAAACTTCTATGATGCTGAAAAGACAAAGAACTTTCTAATGGAGGCCAAGCTTCCTGATGCTCGTCCTCTGATCAATGTTTGTGATCGTTTTGGGTTTGTTCCAGACTTGACTCACTACCTTTACACTAATAACATGCTACGCTACATTGAAGGTTATGTTCAGAAGGTACAAGTTCTTTTTTTTCAGATGCAAAAGACAATTGTTACTTATTTTTGAGTACTTGATAACTTGTGCTCATATCTTTATAGGTTAACCCAGGGAATGCTCCTCTGGTAGTTGGGCAGCTGCTAGATGATGAATGCCCTGAAGATTTTATTAAGGGCCTTATTCTTTCTGTACGTTCTTTGCTTCCAGTTGAACCCTTGGTGGCAGAATGTGAAAAGAGGTGATTTCTATTCCATCCTCATCTTTTTTGTTCTCTTCCAGAGTTACGTTATTGTTCTCATCTGTTTCATTATGGTTTTCAGAAATCGCCTTCGTTTACTCACTCAGTTCTTGGAGCATTTAGTAAGTGAGGGAAGCCAAGATGTACATGTCCACAATGCTCTGGGTAAAATTATTATTGACAGCAATAATAATCCAGAGCACTTCCTCACCACCAACCCCTACTATGATTCACGAGTCGTTGGTAAGTATTGCGAGAAACGCGATCCCACTCTGGCAGTCGTGGCTTACCGCAGAGGACAATGTGATGATGAACTTATCAATGTCACAAATAAGAATTCATTGTTTAAATTGCAAGCCAGGTATGCAATTTTGTTACTTTTTATTTGTCAGCATATGGAATCAGTTGGTGCTAAGTACCTTACATACCCATTCCTTGATCACACAGGTATGTAGTTGAAAGGATGGATGCTGATCTTTGGGAGAAGGTTCTCAATCCTGAGAATGAATATAGGAGACAACTAATAGATCAGGTTGTATCTACTGCTTTGCCAGAAAGCAAGAGTCCAGAGCAAGTGTCTGCAGCTGTTAAGGCATTCATGACTGCTGATCTGCCCCATGAACTGATTGAGCTTCTTGAGAAGATTGTGCTCCAAAATTCTGCATTTAGTGGGAACTTCAATCTGCAAAATCTACTCATTTTGACAGCCATTAAGGCAGATCCGTCTAGAGTAATGGATTATATAAATAGACTAGATAATTTTGATGGACCTGCAGTTGGGGAAGTTGCTGTGGAAGCACAACTATTTGAAGAAGCTTTTGCAATTTTCAAGAAGTTCAACTTAAACGTTCAGGCTGTCAATGTGTTATTGGACAATATCAGAAGCATTGATCGGGCTGTGGAATTTGCTTTCCGGGTAGAAGAGGATGCTGTTTGGAGCCAGGTGGCAAAGGCACAACTGCGGGAGGGGCTGGTGAGCGATGCAATTGAATCATTTATTCGTGCAGATGATGCTACTCAATTCCTTGAGGTTATTCGTGCCTCCGAGGATGCAAATGTCTACCATGACTTGGTGAGATACCTTCTGATGGTTAGGCAGAAGGTGAAAGAGCCCAAGGTAGATAGCGAGCTCATTTATGCATATGCGAAGATTGATCGGCTGGGTGAAATTGAAGAGTTCATTCTAATGCCAAATGTGGCTAATCTCCAAAATGTTGGGGATCGCTTGTTTGATGAAGGGCTGTATGAAGCTGCAAAAATTATATTTGCATTTATCTCCAACTGGGCCAAGTTGGCTGTTACACTGGTGAGGCTTAAACAATTCCAAGGTGCTGTTGATGCAGCACGGAAAGCAAACAGTGCAAAGACATGGAAGGAAGTTTGCTTTGCTTGTGTTGATGCAGAGGAGTTCCGTTTGGCTCAGATATGTGGGCTTAACATTATTATACAGGTAAATTGTCTGCTTTTGCATTGAGCAGAACTTGAAAAAGTAGGAAAAATGGAATTGGCATAAATTGGAATGAGAAAAGTGAAAATCAAGATGTCTTGGCACTTTAAATGCCAGGACTTCCTATGAAATTGTTCAAATACTCTTAATGAATCTTTTTTGTGTTGATTCATTAAGGATATTTTAGTCTTTTTAGTATCAGTCCTAACATTTTAATTACTAGGACATCTTGATTTTCCTCAATCCGAATTGGAAATTTATCCAATGTTTGTGCTTTTTTATTAGCTTTATGTGGCATTTTTTCCATGTTTAGTGTTTTTATTTATTAACTTACTCATTTCAAAGCCTTTGTGTTTACTTTTCTTCATGAGTTATCTAAAATGCTTTTGAATGTTATTCTTGATGGACTTCATAGGTGGATGACTTGGAAGAGGTCAGTGAATATTATCAGAACAGAGGATGCTTCAATGAGTTGATCTCTCTCATGGAGAGTGGCTTAGGATTGGAACGAGCACATATGGGCATCTTTACTGAACTGGGAGTTTTGTATGCTAGATATCGTCCAGAGAAGTTGATGGAGCACATTAAATTGTTTTCAACTCGTCTGAATATTCCCAAGCTTATTAGAGCTTGTGATGAGCAACAGCATTGGAAAGAACTTACCTATTTGTACATCCAATATGATGAGTTTGATAATGCTGCAACAACCATCATGAATCACTCTCCCGAAGCATGGGATCACATGCAGTTCAAAGATGTTGCAGTCAAAGTTGCTAATGTTGAGCTATATTATAAGGCTGTTCACTTCTACTTGCAAGAACATCCTGATCTCATAAATGATATGCTCAATGTGCTTGCCCTCCGTGTGGACCATGCTCGTGTTGTTGACATTATGCGGAAGGTTGCAACTATGGCAAAATATTTCCTTTTTTAAATCTGAATGGGTTTACTGCTTATTCTTTTGGATTGATTTATTTCTTGTATGTGCTCAGGCTGGTCACCTGCGACTTGTGAAGCCATACATGGTAGCTGTTCAGAGCAACAATGTATCAGCTGTAAATGAGGCTTTGAACGAAATCTATGTAGAGGAAGAGGATTATGAGAGATTGCGAGAGTCTATTGATATGCACGATAACTTTGATCAGATTGGTCTTGCCCAGAAGGTGAATTACAGTTATTTAACATTTTTATTTATTTTCTGTTTAACTTAGCTTGGTATTTTAACTATGTTTTCAAATGGTTCATGTAGATTGAGAAACATGAGCTTCTGGAAATGAGACGTGTTGCTGCATATATCTACAAAAAAGCAGGCAGATGGAAGCAATCCATTGCATTGTCAAAGAAAGACAACCTTTACAAAGATGCAATGGAGACAGCCTCACAGTCTGGGGACCGTGAACTTGCTGAGGAGTTGCTTGTTTATTTCATTGAACAGGTGCCCCACTTAGTTTGTAGCTTTTATCTTTATTTACACCTTAGCATGTATGATAATGTGGTTATCTTGCGGGGTATGATTAACCTAATTATTTTCTGTTCTCTGATAGTTTAAGGCTGTCAGAACCAAGTTTGCTGTCTGGTTACTGGTGTTCAAAATTTCCTGGGAATTAATATTAGTAAAATGTAGCCTAAGAAGTAAGAATTAAAATCAAGCTTTACATTAGAAGCCTGAGGTGACTACAAGATGCTAGCAGTTAACTTGGACTAAAAGTAAGAGATCACATTTGGCCAAAGAAAAAAGTATGAGATCACATAACTTTCTCTCTCTCTCTCTCTCTCTCACTCACACACACACACACTTTTAGGACAATGTTGTGGTTTTGAAGATGGTAAGAGTAAAATTATAGGGCACGGTTTTATTGTTAAACCCCTTTTCTGTGTGCTGCTGCATGTTATACTGTTAACCTTGGAATTGATGCATTTTTTGCAGGGAAAGAAGGAATGCTTTGCATCATGCCTCTTCGTTTGTTATGACTTAATTCGACCAGACGTTGCTCTTGAACTAGCCTGGATTAACAATATGATAGACTTTGCATTTCCATATCTGTTGCAGGTAAATCTTTCCTTCCTTCAGGTTCATATATCTTGTCAAGGTACAATAGCTAACATTTTTACTTTCGCATGGTTATGAAAAGCTTTGTTTAAACTGTCCAGTTTTCTTCTCTGTTTACCAAGAATTTTGGTTCCATGGTTCTGTTTGCCTGACTTAGGGTTGTACTAGGAATCATCTTCTGTGGGACCAACATTTATCCTCAGTCGTAGTCCTCTTTGAGAAACTGAAACTTTGTATTGAAATTGTCTTCCACTTCTATTCTTGCAGTTTATCCGTGAATACACTGGCAAAGTTGACGAACTTGTGAAGGACAAGATTGAAGCTCAAAAGGAAGTCAAGGCTAAAGAGCAGGAAGAGAAGGAAGTGATTGCACAGCAGGTAATCAGTTTGAATCTGCTGCTCTGTTGTCTACTGTCCCAGGTTCTGATGAACCTAACACTATTTTATGAGTTTAAAGATACTCAACTCTTTAAAATACTGTAATGCAGAACATGTATGCGCAGTTGCTACCACTTGCTTTGCCAGCACCACCAATGCCAGGTATGGGACCATCACCAATGGGAGGAGGGTTTGCACCACCACCAATGCCAGGAATGGGGATGCCACCAATGCCAGCTTTTGGCATGCCACCAATGGGAAGTTATTAGTTTATGGCTGATTGCTATGGCCATTAGCTGTAGATGAGAGAAGGGACAACCCAGTTCCTGTAATGGTGTTTCAGTGGCTTAGCTGCCTTCATTTTTGTGTGTTAATTCATCTGATGGGTTGAAGATACGTCATTTCTGTGGTTCCAGTGTGTGATATTGTCATGTAATATTCTTTTCCCTTTTTTGTAGTATGAGGCATTTTTTTATCTGCTGATAGAGGGCAAGCCGAGGATTCCATGCATTGTAGTATATTATTTTTCTTTCGGTCCTTCAGTTGGCCGAGCATATACGGAACACTTAAATACCAACATGAATTTGCCCATTTAATTTTCTCATTTTCTCCCGAATTAACTTCTCCAATGATTGCTTCTTTTTTTTTATTCTGTTTTTTTTTTAAACGCTTACGTAGAGCCACTTGTCCATCTTCTGTTGCCTTCACGAAGCATAACCTGGATATCTTGCAATGTTGTTGAGCAGATTAAAAAGAAGTTAGTGGAGGAAAGGGTATCTTGTAGCCATTGCAGGTTATTTTGGTTTTATACCTTTTTGCCCATTCCAAAAAAGGAAAAATAAAAAGATCAATTCACTATTAAGAAATGTAACCCCAAATTTAGTAATTTTGTAGATGTTATTATTTGAATCGAGGATCAATGAGCAAGTTGTTGTGGAGCATATCGTGTTGGTTCACAACACAATGTACTTCAAGAAATGATGAATTGGAGTAGAAAAATTTTTGCTTCTTTATAACTATCAAATAAAAATCGAAGAAAGAGTAAGGAAAAAAAGAGCTTGCACAATAATTTTATAAAGATTCAGTCTAACAACTTGGAACCTAATCTTCTATATTAGTTTCACTTACCAATGATTTTTTCTACACTCTCCATTGACAAAATCAAAGGTGGCTTAAAAGAGACATTCTATCATTTTACAAGAAGAAAAAAGGTATTTTTCTCAAATCTCACCCCATTATAAGATAAACCCCAAGAATCATCTATACAAATCATTCTTAAAAGAATAATCATACTCCCAAGATAACACACAAGCAGAATAAGAAGAAGATTGCAAGTAAAGATCTCTCAAAAATAAAAAACTCAAGTTAAAGCATAAGATGGTAGATAAAGATATTCAAAACAATGTTCTTCAAACTTATTCCAGTTTTGCTATCAACTATATTTATAACCCCATGGTAAAAAATAGTCGTTATTAACCGTTGGGGTCATTAAATGCTCTATAGGTCGCATAATTTCGAGTTGCAAATTTGTCAGTACAATCAACTTAAAGTTTGGAGTCAGCTTTGCATAGCCGGCTTAAAATCCTACGGTCAGCTTTTCAGGTTTCTTATACATTCCATTTTCTCCTAGAGCCAGCTTAGATTCTTATAGTTGGTTTTGCGGGTTTCCTGCACATTCTATTTTCTTACACAGCCGGCTACAAAATATAAAGCTGGCTTTGGAATTTCAACTATAAAAACATTAAATAATTTTCAAATAACTCAACCGTTGTGCATTAAATGCATTATCATAGCCAGCTGCAAAGTTAAAAGGTTAAATGCTTAATTTGGTCCCTTAACTTTGAGAAATGAACATTTTTGGTCCCTCAACAATTTTTTGCACTTTTTTGATCCCTCAACTATATGAAATGCACTCCGTTAGTCCTTCTGTTAATTTGGGCCGTTAACCTTGCTTATGTGGCATTTTTTATATTTTTTTTGATGACGTGGAGAGCAAAATTTAAAAAAGTAATGACGTGGATAAAATTTTTGTCATGTCACATGCTACCTGGCGAAAACACACAAAATCCATCCAAGTGG
>BPVZ01000005.1:4709734-4726519 GCA_020521535.1 Rubroshorea leprosula
TAAGTTTAGTGTTATACAATTTGACCGGTCCTTACCTTGACCTGCTGGCTGAGCATCTGGTTTCAGAATGCTTGAGTTAGTAGGTCTTGGGTTCGAAGGCAGGTAAGAGAAATGGAAGAACAGAGTGTTATACAATTTGAATTGTCTTAAATGCAAAATAATAATTATTAGATGGATGAACTTTTTATGAGTGTCAAGATCTTTGTAATTTACTATAATATAAACCCTGTTAATGATTTGTTAATTAAAGTGGAAGGAGATTGATTTTTTAAAATAAAATTTTAAATTTAGATCTATCCCCAAAATATAGTGGTAGGAATGGATTCATCTTGAACAAAACATGGGAACAAATCCACTAATAAAGTTTTTAATTTAAACAAATCACCTCAAATTTAATGTGTGACATCATTTGATATCAGTAATTTGTTAATTTAACATCATCTGATGTCAGTGATCCGTTAACGAATTAATGGATTGCTAATGGTAAATGATGTCACATGTTAAATTTGGGTTAATTTAACCAAGTCGAAAACTTTGTGGGTGGATTTGTCTCTGTTTTTTATTTTGGATAAATCCGTCCCTACCACTATATTTTGAAGGTGAATTTGGGTATTTTACCTAAAAAAAATAAAACTTTTTTTGATGAAACCTAACTCAACCGTAACTCTGAATTAATTAAAATTTAATATAATTTTTAAATAATCAAGGTTTAATAAAAAAAAAACTACAATATGAATTTAAAAAAAAAAACCCCTTTTTAATTCTTAAATGCTTTATGCCTTGTGAAATTGAATTTTTTATTAATGAATTCTACTGTTTGGAAGGTGTAGATTTATAGATGGTCTACCAGATTAGCTGCTAAAATGAACATAGAAATTAGATTAGGTAGTTAATTATAATAAGTCCAAAGGGTACTACTCCGTCCAACACCAAAACAGGGTGACGTCACCGCCGGTCACAATGCCCGGCCACATCTCTACTTCTCCGCATTTGCTCTCCGAATCCAGTTCCTTTTCCCCTTATCCTGAACTCCCCGGCGCAAGTTAGCAACTTAGCATCCCTTCCATGAACCCTCGCGGTTCCCACTCTTCCGCCTCTGGCGGTGGTCGTGAAGACTGCTGGAGCGAGGAGGCGACCGGCACGCTGATCGAGGCGTGGGGTCAGCGTTACCTTCGACTCAATCGAGGCAACCTCCGTCAAAAGGACTGGCAAGAAGTCGCCGCCGCTGTTAACGACGGCGCCAAGTCCCGCAGGACCGACGTTCAATGTAAGAACCGCATCGACACGTTGAAGAAGAAGTACAAAGTGGAAAGGGCCAAACCCTCACCGTCGAAATGGCCCTTTTTTCAACGCCTCGATTATCTCATCGGTGCTAACAACTCCTCCGGTACCAAAAAGCCCCCGCCCGTTAGCTTCCCCGTCAACCCCAAGTCTTCGGCTTTCCTGAAGGGATCGAAGACAACAGAGAGCTCGTTCGATGATGACGATGATGCCGCTGATGAGGTCAAGAAGGAGCATCGAGTGGAAGATGTAGGGCTGTCTGATGGAGCTGCGTGCAGGGAATTAGCGAGGGCCATATTGAAGTTCGGGGAGATCTACGAGAGGGTCGAGAGCTCAAAGCAACAGCAGATGATGGAATTGGAGAGGCAGAGAATGGAATTTGCTAAGGATCTTGAGTTCCAGAGGATGAACATGTTCGTGGATGCCCAATTGGAGATGGAGAAATTGAAGCGGCAAAAGCTTCTGACTCGCACAGGTTGAATACTATCCCATCTTCCTCAAAACGTTAATAATTTGATAAATGGATTTGATTTTTTCTTGTCAACTACATGATATTTGAAGTAGGGATAGGGTTGGTGTGGGCTATTCTGATCAAGTTTCCCCTTAAAAGGTCAGAGATTGGCATGTTTACTGGTCTGTTTTTGGTTCAAGTTACTTTCTTTATCAATGACAGTGATAATGGTGCTGCTTGAGTCCTCACCATCTCTATGCAAATACGACAATTGTCTTATCTTAGTCTTCTTCATGCTGATTGCTGAATCTTAAATGCATTGTGCATAACTAGTCTTGTGGTTACCAGCGAGATTTTGTGATATTGTCAAAGCCTGTTGATTCATGTTTATATGAGAACTCAATGTGTAGGAGTGCTATGAGAAAATGAATGTAAACAATTCTTGTGTGATATTTATCGTAGTTGGATTGGGGCATTCATGTACATGCCTTTCCAGCTCTCTGTTATGGACTTATAGATATGATTGTTTATGATTTTCAGTTCATTGCTCTTTTGCTTTCATTTTCTCAAGCTGATCTTGCTTGTTAGATGTGTATCCTCAGCTTATGTATAGGTTCTAATAAGCTTCTTGGGAACCTTGGATTTCTTGAACAGGGAAGAAGCACTAGGAGATTGGTGGGTACTCGATCTAGAAAAAGAAGCAGTTAGTGTATATGTATTACTCTTCCTTGGATCTCAAGCACTCGGGTAGAGGCCCCCTGTCTGTAAGAGCCAACAATTTGAAGACCAAAGCCTTTGAAGTTCTTAATTTTTCGTGTATATAACTAGTTGTTTAATTAGAGTTCCCTAGAATTTTCCATGTTGTAAAGCAGTTAATTATCAGTGCCTTGTGTTTATGATTTTATCAATTGCTATGTTAGAAATGTCTAATCTATGATGCATTGTATTTTTGTATACATCTCTGAACTTAAGAAAAGACAGTGCTGATTTGATCAGAATTCTTTTGGAGCTTTTGGCAACTTTGAACTTTAAGGCACTCCATCTGACCTGTGTTATCTCCATATGTAACTTTTGCCCAAAACATGGTTCTTTCGTAATGAATTATTTTGATAGTTTATCGGTTCATCTGGAGAAGAAATAATCAATAATTAGATCTCTTGCAGAGCAAATTGTCAGCCCATTTTCTGTATTGATACCTATTACTGTATGACTTTTAACTCAATATTGTAGGAGATACGACTGTAGGGTCACATGGTGAAGGCAGATTATTGAGGACAACAAACAGGTCAACAACGGAAAATATTGGTCATAATTCACACATTTGAAGAATTCATCAAAGCTCACTAACAGCGGCATGTGATTCTTATTGGGTGGTGGGACGACTATCAGAAAACTTGAGGTACCTCTTTGGCCGACATTCTTGAAGATTTTTTCTAAAGGACAAGAAAACTTACATTCTTAAAGATTGACTCAATAGTTCTTTTATCATTAAAAATGATCATTTTTCTTAAGATGCTAAGCATTCTAGCTTGTTCATTTTGAAAATTCCTTTAATTTACTGCATATTTCTTGCTCCAGAACATAAAATTAAAGGCCATGAGTCCAAGCATTTTCAGAGTTATTTATAAAACAAGAGAAAGACACAGATCATTCATGCCTCATCATATATGGAACTTGGCTAAAGTCATACATCTGTCCATCTTGATTTATTTCAGATGAAGTGTGACTGAAGCTGTCCGGGAATCCATCACAAGCAGGAAGTCCACTGAAAGGTGTGATACTGGAAGCAGAAGAATTTCCAGCATAGCAAGCAAGGCGAGCTCTGGCAATTGCCAAATCATGTTGTAGCTCGATCATCTTCCTCTGCAACATAGCTATGGCACCAATGCAACCGTAGACAGGATCCTTGAGCCTCACCTCCGCCTCATATGCCAGAGAATTTACTGTGTCCTCCCGTTGCTCCTCTGGCACTTCAATCAGGATCTTGCTCACATTGCTGGCTCCAAACACCTTGTGTACGTTGGCAAACTTCTTTGTCTCATCTGATCTGAAATATGGTGCAAAAAGACAGTCGGGTATGCACCTCCTTTTCAAGAACTTGCAAGCTGCGCAAGAAGAGCTTGAACGTGGTTCATGTCCCCTCATGGCTACAAATCGTTAGTGTAATGTCTTATCCTCTTGTCCATCTTCCATTTATATAGCCTTTACCTTTTCAATAGTGTTGCGAAAAAAAAAAATAAATAAAAGCAAACTATATTAGTAGGGTGTGAAAACAACCACAGTCCATAATAGTATCGCTTCATCTACATTCAAGTGCTGTGGTGGTACTTCGGATTGATTGACAGTGTTTTTTCTGTCATTCTGAACTAGCAAATTCCTTTTTTATATTCTCAAGGTATGTAAGTATTTATGTACTAGAATCTGGAGGAAAGGGTCCAAATAAATTGAAATGGGATAGCTTTTTAAACATGTATTGAGTTTTGGTTGCCACATGTTGGTTCAGTTCAGTGAGCTCGAACAAAAGAGGTTTCACAAGAAAAACATC
The DNA here is from genome assembly GCA_020521535.1 of Rubroshorea leprosula. Lineage (NCBI taxonomy): Eukaryota > Viridiplantae > Streptophyta > Magnoliopsida > Malvales > Dipterocarpaceae > Rubroshorea > Rubroshorea leprosula. The sequence continues at coordinate 4,714,012 of BPVZ01000005.1, forward strand.
TAAACCCTCACCTTGTTGGCTTTAAATCACATGTATTCTATTTTTCAGGAAACAAATAGAATGATGAATTTAGCCTGATATATTACCCTGCCCAATTGTAAAATTAAAATATATTTTACAAAGTTACCTTTTTGAAATTATTTTCGAATTTAAATGGCATAACTTATTTATTTATTTTAATTTTTTATTTTGTTATCTAGACTATAAAATATAGATTTTTGATGAAGAAGATCTCTAATATTAAAGAGCCTTCTCTTATATAAGAGTTATTGTTTTATAATTCAAAATAATTTAAATTGTTAAACACTTTTTATTTATTTATTTTTTTAGTAAATTCAATTCAATTATAATCTTATGATTTTTTTTTTTTTTTGAACGAGGGAAAATTTTGGGGAGGTGGGGGATGAGGTTCCTATCACCTTTTCCAAAGGAAAGTGGGCACTACACCACGAGGGTTTGGACAATTATATGGTTTATGAATGGTTGCAAAATGATATAGAGAAATGTCACTTCATCATTTCATGGTAGGGTAATTCGATGAGTTGAGATGATAATTATGCTCCTCAAAAAGAGAAAGAGCCCACTTGTTTAAATGCCTGTCTTCTTCTCCTAAACTAAACGCACTTAACAAGAGTAGAATAGACAGACGATGATCCACACGCGCATAACGGCAGCCTCTCATTGAGCAAGAACATGGCCTGCCCTTGATGATAATTGTAGGAAGTGTACACATTTCAAGTCTGTCATGGTTATGCCACACAGATATTTTTTTTTTCATCAACATGCCACGCAGACAATTATTAATGTCACATGAAATTATGTTAGATATGAAACTATTTTAGATATGTTTGATTTTGATTGTTAAAAGTGATTGATAATTAATAAAATATTTGATATTTATTATTTTTAAAATCAATTTATAAATTATGTTTTAAAGTATTTTAATCAATTATAAATTATAAAATCAAATAAATTAAACATATTTATAATATTTTATATGATATTAACAATTACTTGTGTGAGTATAAACCATAGCATAAGATGGAGGTGGGAGTTGAGTGCTGGCCAGGAGAAAACGCATAATAAAGCACGATTTGATGGACTAGTGATTTGAGGCTTCATAACTAAAAGCATTAGTTGAAACGACTCTCAACCGAACCTTATTCTCCTTTTTGGGTATGGTCATGTCATCTATTCTCTGATTTGTTCCTTGTTTTGTCATTAAAACTCTTTGAATATAGTGGGAATCTTATGTTCCCTTCCTTCGTGTAGTTGGGGCACCGCATTATTTGTTTGGCATTCATTAGAATGCCCTTACCAAAAATAATTAGAATGATACATTAGCTTCACAAATTTCCTTTAATTGTAATTGAATGTGCTTTGCAATTGTTATATGTTGACATGACTCATAAAATAAGATTTGTAAGTTAAAATTTTATACGATTTCAAATTTAAATTTTTTATTTTATGTAATGTCTTATATTAAGAATAAAAAAGATATAGAAGAGTTATTAACAATTTATTTTCTTTGCAAGAACCATGCAAGTATGTATCATAGGTGGATAACTGAATGCTTACATTATACATATAAGATTAACATACATTTTCAAATCATACAAGAAAACAAATGCATGTTTCATACCAAATGAAACAAACTCTCCCTGGTTTATGTGGTTGTACTATTGTTATCACAACAAAAATTTTGCCCCCAAGTACAAACCAATACAATGAATGAAAGGGAATGAAGTTGCATCCATGTACCTTAATAACTAAAGGGTACAAACCAAAGCATTTCATCTTACTAATTTTTTTCCCTCGTATGGTAGCATTGGTTTCTCCTTGTACAGTCTAGCAATTAGTTCGTAACATAACCCAGCTTTCAAGGTTTAATTCACATATTTAGTTCAATCAAACATAAATCATCTACATTGAAATTGACGAATGAATTACTTTCCATTAACGTATTTAAAAAATCAAATCTTATTCAACAAGATGAAAAACAAACTCTCCTGTCAACTTAATTACATCAGTTAATATTTTAGTTATCACTTCAAACTAAAGTTTGATATTATTTTAGTATTATTTATATTAATGTGAAGATAACTGCATGGGCATTGGTGTTCTGGTTTTTTGGGTAAAAGGACATTAGTTTAATTTATAAAGAAATATAATGTCCTTTTTCATGCTTATGTTCTTAATATATTCCTATTGGCATACATGTCTTGTCTTACATACACATGGTGGCCTTATATATCACCATTTCATGTGCTTAATATATATATATATATATATATATATATATAAAAACATATTAGAAAAGCAGAAACCTTAACTGAATTAAAAATTGTTGCTTCCACGTACATAGTCCAAATGCAACATTCCAATTCAGCCGGTGGCCAGGGCCTGGTCAAAATCTAGAAGCTTGAAAGCTTTAGCTTCGTTTTTACGGAATAACTTTAAATATCATTTTGAACTAAAAAAACCTAATTTATCAGGTTCATGATCTCGAAGTATAAATTGATAATATTCTCATCATATCTCGCTAATGTGAGACTTTACATTCACATGTAATATAACACTTGTAAAGTCTAGATTAGCATAATCCAACTGATGTCCGCTTGGAAGTAATAAAGGATACTTACATCTTATTACCCTTTTCAACAGTATTTTTGTATTTTTGTAAAAGATAAATATCTGTTTATTGACTTAGTAAACTAGTAATATTTTGCTGGGGGCAATAATGCAATCTTGGTCTTTTGCTCGAAAAATATGACTTTTTTCTAATTATGCATTGCTTTGAAAGGTTGGGTGATAAAAGAACGAGAGATAACTAAATATATATACAAAAGTCAACCTTGAACCTGTTATCAAAGACTACAAAGCAATCAATCCTCAACATGCACCTCTTCACCTGAGTTGTGTCCTTAATTTATAAGGTAGTTCTAGGAAAACGGACATAAACATTTGCAAGAAAAATAGAAGCTAGAAGACAAGAAGTTTTTTTTTTGACAATGGCTGATCTGTGTTTTGAATATAAAATTGGAGGGAAATATAACTGACCCCTTAAGCTAGGAGAGCCCTCCAAGTGGCAGCAACAAAGAGAAAGTCCGCTTCCCCTTTTGGATCCATCCTGTTGTCTCATATGTCAACTGTACAAGCAGAAATGGTCAAAAATCATGCAAATAATTTGGTAATTTTTGTTTGAAAAAAAAAAGAAAAAAGATACCCACATTGATTTATAACTTTGATTCAAGCATTAAAAACCCTGACAAAAAACTTTGACATTGTAACAGTCACAATGGACAGAAACAGAAGGTAGTGATGGATTCAGGTCTGCCTGCTTTGATGGCTTCTTCAAGGTTTCTGCCTCCTGGGACTTTGTTGGAGTCTCTGATTCATATATGCCATGAAGTTTGTTCAATGGAGAAGCTTCCACTAATACAAATAAGGAATGTTTCGATGACAATAAGGAGGATCAAGCTTCTTTCTTCTTTGTTTGAAGAAATTCAGGAGACAAACTGTCCACTTCGTCCACCTTCAATCTTATGCCTCACTGAACTTTTCTCTGTGATTAGAAGAGTTAACGTTTTGATTCAGGGGTGCAAGGATGGAAGCTCTCTCTGGGGGCTTTTACAGACTGAGATAATCTCCAATCAGTTCTATGTGCTGGTGAAGGAGATGGGAATGGCTCTTGATATTCTACCTTTGAGCTTGCTGAATATCACTATGGATACCAGGGAGCAGGTTGAGCTTCTTTACAAGCAAGCAAAAAGGGTGGATTTGTTTGTTGATACTAAAGAGCTTCAAAGAAGAGATGAGCTTCTGGAAATAATGGCATCTGATGGTGAAAGAAAGAGCAAGAACAGAAGCTTCGTGGATATGGAGAAAGTGAAAGAAGTTTTGAGCAGCATTGGATTGAAAAGTCTATTTGATTATGAGGGGGAAATTTCTAAGCTTGAGGCAGATGCACAGAAACAGGCAGGTACAGGAGGGTTGATAGCAGTTTCCAATATAAACAATCTGATTTCCCTTGTTTCATACTCCAAATCCTTGTTTTTCTCTGGAGAACAGAATGACAAGACTAAAGGAGACATCAGGCAGAGGGGTGGAACTTATGTTAACAGAAATATGAATTATTCTTCATCTTCTCTATCAATGTTCCAGAACATTCCTGATGAGTTTCGTTGCCCAATTTCACTTGACCTGATGAGGGATCCAGTGATTGTAGCATCAGGACACTCTTATGACCGGAACTCAATAGCTCAGTGGATCAACTCAGGACATTATACATGTCCAAAGAGTGGACAGAAGTTGATTCACATGGCCATCACACCAAATTATGCACTGAAGAGTTTAGTGCATCAATGGTGCCAGGAGAACAATGTCCCATTGACAGAATGTTCATCTTCAGCTGCCCCACAGTTGGAGAGAAGTAATAGCCAAACCAAAACACATGAGAATATTGCCGTTGATCACGTTTCTACTGCAAAAGCTGCTCTTGATGCTGTCAAAATGGCAGCTGAGTTTTTGGTGGGAAAACTAGCAATGGGGTCTCCAGAGATTCAGAGGCGGGCAGCTTATGAGCTGCGACTGCTTGCCAAAAATGGGATGGACAATAGAAGGATAATTGCTGAGGCAGGAGCCATACCCTTTCTTGTGACATTGCTAAGCTCCAGTGATCCAAGAATTCAGGAAAATGCTGTCACTGCCTTGCTCAACCTTTCCATTTTTGACAACAATAAGATCTTGATAATGGCTGCTGGAGCAATAGACAGCATAATAAAAGTTCTGGAATCAGGGAGAACCATGGAGTCAAGGGAAAATGCAGCAGCTGCAATCTTTAGCCTGTCAATGTTGGATGACCACAAGGTTGCCATCGGAGCTCGTCCCAGGGCAATTCCGGCATTAGTTGGGCTCCTCAGGGAAGGCACAGCAGCTGGAAAAAAAGATGCGGCAACTGCAATGTTCAGTCTTGCAAGATATGATGAAAATAAATCATCCATTTTGTCAGCTGGGGGAGTACCTTTGCTCATTGAGCAGTTGATGGATGACAAGGCAGGGATAACAGATGATGCCCTGACCCTGCTGGCTCTGCTCTTAGGCTGTCCTGAAGGACTGAAGGAAATAAAGAAAAGTCGAGTACTGGTACCCCTTATTATTGATCTCTTGAGATTTGGATCTGCCAAAGGGAAAGACCACTCGATCACACTGCTGCTGGGGCTGTGCAAAGATGGAGGAGAGGAGGTCGCAGGCAGACTGCTGATAAACCCAAGAAGTATTCCCTCTCTTCAGAGTTTGGCTGCTGATGGTTCAATGAAAGCAAGAAGAAAAGCAGACGCATTGCTTAGATTATTGAATAGGTATTGCTCTCATTCTCAGAATCCTCACACATAATAGAGTGTAAATTTTTGTAGAATGGACAAAAAAGAATTTTCACAGATATTCACTCTTCCTATAACGTTGCAGCAGATTCAATCTTAATTACAGTCATTCTTAACTTCTACATAATTGACACACACTAAACATATCCAAATGAAAAATAATAATGCAGCTGAGTTAAGTGCCTGTAATTAACATCTATCCAAATGTTTTTGCCTGCATTAGCTGAATAACCAACCCCCATGTCATTCATACTAGTACTCCAAAAATAAATGAATATTCCATTGACTACAGATTCAGCATTGTATCTTCAGGATCCAGAGCAAAGAGAAAAAATGAAAAAGAAAAAAGCTTCACATTCATACTAAACCAACGAACTCAATATAAATTAAAAGAACAAAATTTTTTTGTAGAACTCACCCAGTAATTCCTCAAATGCAATCATGGAACTGTTCAATCACTCTGAAAGTCTTCGACAGCCTCTCAAGCCGCCAGTTTCCTCCTCGTCCAACACAATGCCGTCTTGATTAGTTCTGCCGTTACCTCCGTTACTCATATCCCAACCCTCAATCGTCTCGGCCAACGAGGAAAGCGCAGTCTTTCCCGTCCACAAAAGAAACCGTTCTCAAGTACATGCTGTTGCCCAGCCGCAACCAAACACTCAAGGCCAAATGGAAATTGGGTAATTCTGCCGGAGCACCTTGAGGAGGGAAATTTCATGGTGGAAATTGGAATCCGGTATTGGTCCGGCCATTTCAGCCCCTGTGTCTGAAATCCGTTCCAACTTTCGTTTTGTTGGCTGTGTTTTCCGTTCAAGATTTGTGCGGGTAACGCAACGGTGCCGTCCTGTACTGGACCTTAATGGGCTCCCTTTTTTCCATTTGTGGACCTATGGTTTTCTGTAGTTCTAGTCTTCTATTACTATTAGGCCTTGGCGTTTTGGACTTGTCAATTAAGTGGGCTTACTATTGCAAGACCTTCGAATATTGGGCTTATCAACGAAGTGGGCTTACTATTTTTTTTTGGATCGGGTGCTTTCTCTTTTTTTTTTTCAGAGCACATATTTTTGCTTGGCACTGGCGCATTGAGAGAAAGAGGTGTTCAATAATTATAGAACTTGTAAATATTTTTTAAAAAATATAAAAATATTTAGTGTAACATTAACTATTATCATGTTATCACTTCATTCTATGAAGTTTAAATTTTTTTTCCCTAAATTGGTCTAGAAATTTCAAAAACAAATCAAAGTGTTTCATCCATTAAAGTTGTGTTAGTTTTCTTAATAGAATTTTATTTGAATGACTACATAGACACAGCATCACATAGACATCCCATTTTAAGACATAATCAACCTTTAGATCTTTGGTACCTTAACTATTTTCTCATTCTATGCAATTAACAATGCATCTTTTAATCTTGTGATTTATTGCCCTCTAACCATTGAAATATATATATATATATATATATATTTTTGGACTCACGTAACATTTGTATAATGTCCAAAAGGCACTAAATTGAAATTTAGTAAGAAAAACTATTTTAATACGCTTTGTTAAAGTTTTAAATTATTTAAGGGTATAAAAAAAGTAAACGAAAAAGACAAGAATTAATATAGTTAGTTTTGTTATGAATCTTGTTGACATTAATTATAAGCTCCGACAGAAATTGTCCACAAGGACTTTAATTAACGCCAATAGTAGTACTTGCTGCATAGCTACAAGCAATTATATAATGTACCTGAAGGACAGAAAATTAATAACCATGTCTATGGCTAATTAAACTTCTTGATGGTTTCCCCTGACCTCAATTCAAATTACCATGATGATTAATCTGAAAAGAAAATTTTACACCCAACCTGTATCCATGATGACAACAATATAATAAAAAGCTGTCTCTTCTGTAACAAATATATAGGGTCAGACAGATAATGTAAGTTTGTTGTGTGCAGTTCCAGACATACTTGGCTCTTGATCAATCTTGATGAGATGATATACGATCAATGTCACCTTTTTTTTTTTTTCGCCCCCGATACCGACAACACAGTACATGTTGATGCTGAGAGACATTTTTATATATTGATGTAAAATTCCTAGGTATTCGCCATCTGCAACTTGCTATACATATATTTATTTACAATATCATATTCAGACAGTAACAAAGAATACAACAAATTGGATTGAAGAAGAAAGTACTCCATTGCTTTACCTTACCTTTTTCTGCTGGTACAATGATAAATTATTTTGGACAATTAAGAACCTCAATATCTCACTTAGAACTGTCTCATTCATAAAGTGAGATCTAGGGTACTTGATATCGTCCTTGCATGTTTTCTACTACAATCACCATCTCCTTTTTGCTTCAATCTGCTAAGCTTTTGGGAAAATGATGATGAAGAAGACAGAGAAAGAGACAAACTACACTCTACTTTTTCTTCTATATCACCACCACCTTCCATTTCCGAACATTTTTTAAATTTAACGTCGTGTGCTGTTTTTGGAGATAACTTCAAATCCAAGTCAATGTCTGAATCCAGTGTCTTCCTCTTCAGCATCTCTTGTGCCCCACCTCCAATTCTTTGCTCCCCGGAACAAGATCTTAGATGATCCGTATGCGTTTGCCAGAACCCTTGGAAGAATTCTTGGGGGTCTTGAAGAGAAGCTTCCGCATTCAATGATGAACTAGCCATTTGTGAATCACCATAGTTGCAGTTGTAGCTTCCCATTATTCTTTCAGAAACTGAGTTGTAAAATCCTTTTCCCGGTGTGTGCTGCAGCCCGCCGCTCCAAGAAAAAGATTGATGATCAGCATTCCTTCTCAAGAAAAAGAAAGAAAAATTATATTAATTTGGTGCTTAAACGGGGATGAGAAAAAGCTTAAATTTAATTAGCTTCTAATAAATTAATCAAACCTGGTGAAACTAGTACAAGGCCTTTGATTGAAACTTTGCATCATGGGAAATTGGCTAAGGTTGTATATCTGTTGATCTCGACCACAGCCTAAAAGCCATAAAATAATATGAATTAATAGTTTGAGGGGGGGAAAAAATCCTATATTTAGAGATTGAATTAAAAGGTTACCTTGATTGGGTTCATCGGATTTCTTGCTCCTATACATCTGAAAAAACCCAAATTCAAAAACAAATAAATATTATTGAAGAATTAAACAATTAAATTTAGTAGATCAAATGAAATTAATACTTACCTGTAGATGGCTCTTCACATGTGCGATGCTAAGACCTTTGATGTTCATCAATTGAAGAACTAGTTTAGGAGTAGCTCCTTCATTACCAAATTAGAAAGAAATTAAGACGATATTAATATTAATTCCCGAATAATTTTCTTAAATTAAGGAGAGTGGGTGTTAGAACATAATAGAACTTACTTTCTTGTCCTCCTAATCTTTCAACTGCGTGAACAAAGCAAAGATGGAGATCGGGAGTCCACCGAAGTCTTGGCATCTTGGACCGATTGTATTGCCTAACAGATCCAGAAGCTTCCTCCTTCTTTTCATTTTCTTCAACTGAGCTGTTCCCAGAGCTCTCTTCTCCACTTGTTGGCCGGAAATTTGTTTCCACCTCCTCTTCATCTCCACTACTTTTCAGGCTTGTCCTTGAATCTTCAAAGCTATGATCATCACTTCCCTTCATCATCCTTGAGCAATTCTAAGTAAAAGATCAGACAGAGACGACCAAGAACTGCAAAGTCATGTAGATGTAATGGCTTCATCTCCTTTCATGATCTTACCTGATCGAGCTCCGGCCAGAAAAGAAGAGATGTATGTGTGTGAATTTTTCTGTGGACTATAGCAGATAAGCCCTTTGCAGCAATTCAGCAAATGAGAAATTAAAAAACCCTAGCCCTTGACAAACGGGGAAAATACTCCCTGGAAAATAATATTCCTGGCCTGGTCCCTCCCTATTTTGTCTACTAACATATATATAATCAATCTGCATGTATGATATTGTCATGTCATGTGCATGCATACATATGCATATATGAATAGCAAAATGAGAAATTCCATACTAATTGGCGTAAGTGACACGGCCACGTATATTGTTTCCTGGTGACAAGGCAATTCATTGATGTATATTATATTATATTATTCTTCATTTATTTATTTATTTTTACTAATTTTTCGATATCTGGTAACCATATTGGATCCAATTAATCCGGAATCGAGTTGTGTAGGATCCCACTTGGGGTGGAAGTTTCAATACTTATTTTTTCATTCATAAGACTCGAACTCGAGATTTTATTTAAAAGAAACTAAATTTCTTTTACTCGAACTAACAGATCGTTAATTATTCTCTATTTATTTGTAATACAAATATATATACTGCACCTGCAACTTTGGTTACCTTGATTCAAGTGTGCCTAACTTTTGATTTCGATCAGAGTTCGAGTTGCAATACTGACCCCTATTCTCCCCTTTCTCCCAAATTTTCTCCTTAAAAAAAAAAAAAAAAAACCATATACGCTAGTAGTTCATCGGCTACTAATTAAAAATTAGCATTATATCATTGTTGAGTTCACATTTGCGAAATGTAGCAAGCATTTAAAAAATATGAGGAGTTTTTTATAAAGTCAAAATTAATTTTTATTTTTAAGAGTATAAAAAGTACGCTGAACTCAATGTAAAAAAATTTTATTTTGTCATATAAACAGAGCCCACTCTAATATAGTTTCCTCCTGTAAAGTCAAATATATATAGGTTCCAATTTCAAAATAATGCTCAACTATGTCCCCAGGTAGGGACTTGTTTGTAGGGATATTGCTTAACATCCCCACGGATATATAATCATCTAGCTGTTAATATATGACCTCGTCTTGTCTTTTGAATCAAATTAAGGGCATCTCTAATTCTCTAATGGACTTGATTAATGTCTTTAGACAAAACATCTTACAACGTATAACAAACACTTCTTTTCTCATTTGTCGGTTCTTTTTTTTTTTTTTTTTAATTAAAAAAATTACAGTTAAACCAATTAAGGCCGCGCACTCCGGCATTTACAAACATATCTCAAATAATAAAATTAATGTAGCTGTGCATCTAAAAGAAGCAGGATTTAGGGTTGTCAAGTTCGTGACTCTTGTGACCAAATTAAGGTGCTGTTCTGTCAGTCACTTGCACATACGTACTGATGATAATCACAAACTTAGAAAAATGCTACCGTCTTTCCATCGAGAATCACGGATTTGTATCTTGTCCCCATTTGAAGACTATTGATGTTTACCATATAAAAACGTCAAACTTTCTTCTCTTTCTCTGATGGGGTCTTCGGTCTTCCCTCAGTATCAAGCTTTTATTTATTTCTAACTCCGACCCCACAAAAATACCAAACCATGTATACTAAAATTAATGTGCCCTAGCTAGCTAGCTAATTAGTGTGGACCATCAACATCGTCATCAAGGTCATCTCTGGCGGGCCACTTAGCTAGCTAATTATCAAGAGAATGTTATCTAGCTAGTTGGAGGTATCGGGCAACTCACGCTGCAAGCCCTGGTTGGTAACCTGGCTGAGTGAGGTGTACCTTGACTAGATTCGCATCAAGTCAATGTTTTCCCCTGCTCCCACTTAGGAACAAAACCTTGATATACGATTTATCATATAGATTTTAACGTGAAAAATAATAAATGTTAGATGCGTATAATATCTGTTATGTCAGTCGTCTTAATAGAATATAAATATAGAAAGAAAAAAAAGTCAGAGATTAATTGGTAACTGATGTCAGAAATTTGTTATGTAGATAATCAATTGTTAATCATCATATTTTAACGGCAAACAGAATTTAATTGCGTAATTGAACACAGGTCAAGAATGATGATACGAAGCATGCACACCCTCTTTAATTAGTTTCCCAAGTTGTTCTACCCCTCATATATAATTAATAATGGAGTTTCTTTACCTAAATTGAATAACGTTTTATCATTTACGCATGCATTCACATGATATTCCTTAAATACACAAGACACTTTGATCAAGTGGTCAAAAAACTGGCATCAATTTCTGGCAGAAAATGAACCTTATATATATTCCACCCTCGTGTGGTCGGCTCTCAGATCATGAATCGCTATCTTTTGCATGAGATTCGAATACCATATAACCACAAACTGATTAAAAAGTTGCGATTTCTCCAAAGCATTTCATGCACACACTCACGGGCATCCTGAGATAATCCCAGCCGTCCAAGAAATGCTAACCTTTATAATTTTACAACTCTCTCTACCTCTAGTGCAAATTAATTGAATAATAATGTACAAGTATACTCAATTTGTTCTTATAAAAAATAAAATAATAATCGATATATTCTTGAATTTTACATATTAATCAATATTTTTTTATAAAATCATTAAATTTTATATGTATTTTTTTATTCTAAATTTAAATTTAAAAATAATAATTTTTTAATATATATTATAAAATATATTAAATCAAATAATACACTAATTATTATCTAAAAAATAATATTATACTGGATTCATATGTGGGATATAGTTGTCTTTAATAGTCTAATGTCGGACAGATAAAATGAGATCGAGGCTAACTTTTAAGTTTAAAAAATATATATGTATTGAGTTCTCCTAGGAATGGTTTTGCACCTCCTTTTTTTTTTTTGATCCCAACGCAATTTGTTGCGCGTCGGCAGGTCCAGTAAAGTATAAGCCTATATAGGCAAAACCATACGTTAACCCTGAACTAACCCCAGAATCGCTATTAAGCCCCTAGACTTTAATTGATGCGTGTAAGCCCTTGAACTCTGGGATCAAAGCAATTAAGCCCTTCTTCTTACGCCAAACTTAACTGCCGTTTGGGACTCCATCGCCTGGCTGCTTGGATGGAAAAATATTTGCTATGTCATGCTCATATGACAAGGATTTGACATTTGAGTGGGACTTTTGAGATATTTGATCATTTAATTTTTTGATTTAAATAAAGTTTAAATAAAATAAAGTTATATATTTAGATAAAAATATTATTTAATAAAGTTTTAAATTTAAATTTAATAAATACAATAATAAATATTAAAAAATATATATATATGTGATTTATAGTGATTTAATTTTAAATTAGTTGATACTAATATAATTTTTAAAATTTGAAAGTTTAATATAAAAAATAATATCACTT
>BPVZ01000005.1:4800800-4820066 GCA_020521535.1 Rubroshorea leprosula
AAAAAAACTTTAAAATTATATTATTTTAATAAAATTTCATTAAAAAGATTAAAATATCTTAATTTTTAAAGCAAGAATGAAATTATTTTAATTTTTTTTGTTATGCTTCATTAAAACAACATAATTTCAAAGTATTTTTTATCTAATTTTTTATAATATAAACTGATACCCATTATTCTTGAAACATATGTATTGCTTTATTGAAAATTAATCAACTCGGTTGGCTAGCAATAAGTACATTTAATAATTAGAAAACTTTAATTTGATGTTAACATCAAAAGTTCAACCTCTTTAATATTAAGAAGCTAACTCTAAGATTACCGAAAGGTAATATTTATGGCCAAATAAAGCTTAATCATGAATTGACTTAGAAATGGATACAACCTAGCTTCCTGTTGATGATAAGGGAGAAAGTAACCTTACCCATGTGCAAAGATCATAATCAGCAACAGAGTTATCTCATGAGATGTTTTTTATTCAATAGAATCATTGGTTCAAATGAGCATCATTTGATGTTTATTGAGCCAAAATGAGCATCATTTGATGTTTATTGAGCCAATGGTTCTATTTTGGACTCATGTGAACTCAAAAACTGACCATCATCAGGTTAAAAAATGTCTGTTCTTGATATGCCAAATTAAGACCCCGTTAAACTCATCACATGCCCTTCAAGATGTATATGTTGCTCCAAATGACCCCACTAGCACGCGGAATTCAGTTATTGGATCGAATCATGATCTCTAATTATTTTTTATCAAACCATGACCCCTATAATTAATTAGTCTCCTAACCAAGTACTTACATATATATATAGTAGTATTTACAAAGAAAAACCACACTATTTGTATACTACTTGTTTTTTTTTTTTTTTTGGGGAAAAAACACTGTGTATAAAAACACAAAAATAATATAATATATGTGATAATATAATTAATAAATCTAAGCTTAAGGAATTGTAACTTAGTTGATAAAAGATTTGTTCTTCATCTTATCAACTAAAGTTTGATTATTTAAAAAGACTAATAAGAATATAATTTTTTTTGAATTTACTAGTACAAATGCATAATAACTTATCGTTGACTAATAGAAAAATTTAAAATACACATAAACTAATTCAAAAACACGTAAATAACTAAACTAGGAAAAAAAGAAAAAACTAAACAACTTATTATTTTTAATTTTTATTGGAAAACATTAATTGGCTTGTTAATCTGTTGGTTCTCCCAGCGCTATTATAAATTGACACACTCGCTACTCATTCTCTTCATCATATCTCACTTCCCTAGCACATACCTCTCCTTTACTTAATCCCCTTTCTCTCACCAAACACAAAATGGGAGGAACTTCACCGTGTGCTTCCTGCAAGCTCCTCCGCCGCCGTTGCGCCAAGGACTGCATCTTTGCTCCTTACTTCCCCTCTGATGACCCCCAGAAATTTGCCATTGTTCATAAGGTTTTCGGCGCCAGCAACGTCAGTAAAATGCTGCAGGTCCTTCCCTTTCTCCCTACTTCTCTTTTTTACTTTCTTTAGGCCTCCGAGTTGAGGTTTGGAAGTGAGTATATATATACTAAAGTAGTGATTATCTTTTATTTTTATAACAGGAGCTTCCGGTTCATCAGAGGGCGGACGCGGTGAACAGCCTGGTGTACGAAGCAAACGCAAGGATGAGAGACCCAGTTTACGGCTGCGTTGGCGCCATATCTTACCTTCAGAACCAGGTTTCCGAGCTACAAATGCAGCTGGCGGTGGCTCAGGCGGAAATACTTTGCATCCAGATGCAGCAAGAACCGGTGATACCTGCTCCGGCTGCGATAGACGAACCAGAGGACAAGTCATTCCTTCTCCACCCTCAGTACTTCAACTTTGCTTCTTCTTCATCTAGCAATGTAATTCCCGACTACTCTCTGAATCGAGAGAGCGTCTTCGGACACGACATGGTTTCTTAATAATAAAAAAAATGTCATGTACTGTCTTTTTTTAATTTAAATGGCTTCCTTAATATTAAAGAAAATCATAAAGGTAATCTTTACGTCTTGATTAATTCTTAAACATTAAGATTAGAGAAGACAGACTATAATTAATTAAGTAAAAGAAGAGTAATTAAGTTGATAAGGTCAACTCTAGCATGTGAGGAGCTAGTAGTGGAGTGCACTCGAACTTTCCTACGTTATATTACTAAAATTAATTATACTATATTCATATTTTATAAGTTTGATGTACAAATAAAATAATATAAAGCATTTGGGCTTTTGAGTTTAATGACATCAAATCACGTATAAGTGTATTTTTTTTTTTTTAGGACAACGGTTTGAATCCAACCTCTCGCAAATTTGATAAAAATAAAATAAATTTATTAAAAATATTTTAATAATTTTATAAATTAAATAATATACTTTTAGGATATAATTCAACCTATAAAATCTCTTTATGTAATTATATTAAATAATCAAACTCTTGTTTTGTTAAAAAAAAAAAAATTAGCAAAAACAAGGAGGGTGGGTGCCATTTCATACCAATTTAGGGACATAAATTCCTAGGCTTAT
This sequence comes from Rubroshorea leprosula, assembly GCA_020521535.1. Classification (NCBI taxonomy): domain Eukaryota; kingdom Viridiplantae; phylum Streptophyta; class Magnoliopsida; order Malvales; family Dipterocarpaceae; genus Rubroshorea; species Rubroshorea leprosula. The sequence goes on from BPVZ01000005.1 coordinate 4,803,345, forward strand.
TTATTTAGAACAACAAAATTTCATATACATGCAAATTTTATATATTATAAATTCCAATGTTTCTGCATATAATTACATGTAGAATCAAAGTGAGGAAGAAAAGACAAGAGGCAACAATAATTACTGATTCAAAAAGATTCCTCACTTAGCCTTGTTTAATTAAATAATGTGGAACCATCTCCCCGGAGTCAACCTTTGCTTAATTTTGATACCAAATCTCTCCCATACTATTTTTCAATAATAAAGAAAAAAACGAAACAAACAAAAAACAAAAAAACCACTTGACCGTATTTGGTATATATGGTGTAAAACATGAAACTTCTCTCTCCACCAATATGGTAAAGGGATTAGAAAGACAAACTGGGGGTCAAATTCAAAGCTAGAAATGAAAGAAAAATTTTTAGAAAAAGGAGGAGAGGGAGAGAGAAGATTATCTAAATTAGTCATATATGAAGACAATGGGTGTCTCACTTTCATCAGTCTTTATGGGAGACAAGGAAAGAAGATGGTGATGGACGGAGGCAGCTTGTTTATCTGTTGAGGGCTCGAGATAATACTTCCAAACAAAGGCAGTCTGCTTTTCAAATTACATCTCCGTCTTTTAGGTACATATATCTCCTCCTTTTTTCCTTCTATCCATTGTTTGCATACAAAAAATGCCAAAGTGATTGATCAATGTTGGTGTCAATCCTAAACCCCGTTTGCGGCTTATGTGGTTTCCGTGTGGGTATTCCACCCACCTCATTAATTTTTTTTAAATAAAGTCTCAACTTCGATTCTTGTAAATGAAAAAACAAGCATTGAAAGACTTTCTTCTTAATGAAGTCCGACGCAATTAAATTTTAAATTAATTTGAATCCAATGTAATTACTGAATATCGAAAAATTAATACCAAATATATTGGTGTCAATCTTTGACTCTTCAGTTAGGTAGGCTTCAACTTCTGGGAGAAGCGCAGGAATTAAACCTGAAATACTAGGAAATTCTGATATCAGAATAAGATACAATATCAAAACCTTACTCATTTCTAAAAGTATGTGATCTTTACCTGAAACAAAACCGTTTACTATGGAATTCGATTGCTATTTCCTATATTCATAAATAAACCAATACAACATGTTTTTTGAATTTCCTTCTCAAAACATTGTATAATTTTATTGCTGACCTAAGAAAAACCAGACCCGGTGCCTGGAAATGAAATAAATGTGTAAGAAAAGGAATGAATCCCAAGGCCGAAGCCAACGCTAGCAAAGGAGGTTAGGTCTTGTATTAGGTAACCATCACCCCACCTTGCTCCTGGAGGACTCTTTGTTGGTGTAAGCTTCATGGATAGGAGCCAAGCATTTAGATTTTAATGCTTCCCCGGCTGTGTGAGAAGCTTCATTTCTTGCTTTTGAAATCCAGGCTGGGATTCTAGCAAAGATTGATTTTTGTCTAGATTTGCAAAATCACATGCCTCAAAGTAAATCCTCAATTCCTGCCAATTTTGCGTATTCATTCTCATCGATAGCCCCTTTTTTCAGCTTTTTCAGCAGACGGTATTCCCTTGTCAATTCCTCTTCATCTTCCACTGACTGGGCAGCACGTCTCTGTCTGGCTGTTTTCTTCCTCATGACAGTAGTGGCTGAAGCACTTGAAGTTTTGTTGGGCTTCTTGGGTTTTTGTTCTTGTTGCTCCTGTTCCTTTTTCGCTTGCAAGTTCTTCTTCCTCTGTTTCTCACGAGATTTGTCCCTAAAAAATGCAAATTATTAGCAACTGAAATAGATTATGTCATAATGATGCATAATCTCTGTCTCGGTAGGTTCACGAGGAATGAGTAAACTTAAAGGTCAAACATAAAAAGGTTCACAGTCGATTGGTACTGCCTCTAGAATGTTCCTACTTACAAGTCATTTTTGGTACTTGCAATAAATTCTGGACTGCCGCAGGAAATCCAGGTAAAATGGACTAAGGGAGAGATCATATTCATTTTTTCTCTAGAAGAAAAATAGGTATTCTAGAAATCAAATTCTATCAAAATTTCAGGCAACGTTACAAAAGCATTTCTTTTAATATATCCTTTTAAAATTCAGCTAATGAAGAAAAGTATTAAAGATATTTCATTCTCAATTTGCCCAAAAAGCTGTTGAGTCCATCTGCTCAATAAGGTAAACAAAGAGAATTTGCAGAGTTCTTACTTGTACTTGATTTCATCAAAATTGACGTCCTCCACTGGAACAAAACCCTCGGTGGAAAGTGAGTGCTGCTTTACCTCAGGCATTGAGGGGAGCTGCAGTAGACCATATCCCATGGCTAACTTTCCGATTTCAAGTTCTTTCCATCTATCGGACAAAAAAAAAAAAAACTCCATGTAAGTAGAGAGTGAAAAGAAGAGAAGCAACTAGCAACTTCACAAGGGAAAAGGTAATGTTAGAACCTGAAAATGTACGAGCAGTGATGCTCCTTGTATGCACGAATATAAGAAACGAAAGCTCTTAGTCCTTTCTCCATGACATCACGGTCTTTTCTCGCAGCAGACCGCAGCTAAAACAAGTTATAAGACATGAAGAAATGAATACATAGTACTGGATCAAACACTTCAAAACCAAGGGAAAGGACTGGGATAACATTCATGAAAGAAAGCAGCCCAAAGGATAGATGCACTGAAATCAAAATTTACTATCATAAGAGGGAAAACATTGGAATAAAAGAGTAAGGAGGGGGATTGACATCAAATTTCAGCAAGTATTATGCAACCACCATCGAACTAAAGAAAAAGGACTAATCAGGCTTGCAAAGGATTAAGTGGAGCTAACAGTGTATTTTATGTCTCTATCAGGACTAATTATTTTACTGTAATCCTTCTAGGTATAATACCCCAACAGACAACCCTCTCCCATTTCAAACCATGCCCAGCCCCAAATTGCAGAGATGACAATATCAACTATCAGATGGCTAACCACAGTTGCATCTCATGGTGAAAAAAACATGGATGGACAGAACAAGGCATTCAGGATGAAACTCCCATCATGCAGTGTAAACTGAATGAAGGATTACAATATATGAATTGGTCTAACCTGAGGAACAACATCAGAAGCATCATCAGTACTTTTTCTCTCTTGAAGAGGAACCCTTCTCAGTTGCAAGAATTCAACATAGGCTTCTTCCTGCATGTGTAAAAGTATTAGCTATATTTAGAATAAATGTGTAGAAAATGAAAAGAAAAAATAAAAAGCCATATTTCAATAAAAATAGATCATAAACAGGGATATGGAAGAAAAATTACACCTTTGGCAACAGGAAAACAATGGCACTTCCTTGTCTACCCAAACGGGCAGTCCGGCCAACTCTGTGAACAAAGACATTCGGATCCTGAGGGGGATCGTACTGCAAAATCAATAGACATAGATACCATCATTATCAGTCAAGAATCAGAAACAGGAACAAGAAGGAAATAGTTATAAATCTCAACATAAACTTTTAAATTTTATCTCTTGGTAATACTTCATGGAACACATAGGTTATACATTCAAGGTTGTTATTAAGCTACCTGCACTATACAATCAACACCTGGAATGTCCAGCCCACGTGCAGCTACATCAGTACATAGGAGAACGCCACTTGAAAGTGTTGTAAAGAAAGCTAAGGCTTTCTCCCTTGCAGTCTATTTAGTGTGAAAGGGATGGACAAACTATTAGATACATTCATCACCTTAATAAATTCCAAACTTAGATATCCATGAATCATGCTGGCCTCCAGAATTTTACCTGCTTCATCTTCCCATGAAGAGGGATCAAAGACAGACCCTTCAGAGCAGTGATGTGAGGGAGAACAACTCCCCAGTAGTCAACACAAGCACATGTCATGAAGTATCTGCAGAAACAATGAAACAATGACATCGTACCATAAAATAATTCATTAAATTTAGAATAGGATGACACTGCATTGTCCAAATTTTAAGATAGTCATAAGCATAACTTACATTATAATTTTTTTAGATTTGTTCTTAATGAGGAGATCAACAAGCTGTGACGGTTTCTTGTCTGCTTCACATTCCAGATACTGCAGAATCAAAGGAAAAATGACATGTTGAGTGATGATGCATACCGTATGGAAAAGAAAATTTTCGTTCAGCCATGTCTCTTCCAATCTTCTTTTTTTCTTTGGGGGGAAGAGGAGGTTGATTCAAAGACATGATACTAAATCTTTTTATTACAAACTTCCCACCTTTTGTACTAGAGGAAGAAGAAAGCACGGTACTAGTAGTGCAGATAGGATGCTTATATTTGTTTGACATTCAAACATATGAAAACAAAAAGAAAGGCTACACTGCAGAATTTGGTTCAATAAAAATATATCTGTCAGGACACCCCTAACACAGTGACAATGTGGCTAAGAATAAATGAGGAATTTTGTTAACAATTAAATCTAGCAAAAATAATAATAACAACTAGCCCACTTTAAAACTAGAAATATACCTCAAGGTGAAGGCCTGAAGGTGTTTTTGATGAGGCTAATTGTTGTGATGAAGTGGAATCATTTAACAACTTTGTTTCTGCTCGGACTTCAATCCTCACTGGATTCCTCAGACCTGCTTTGGCTAGCTCTTCAACTGCTTCAGTTTGAGTAGCTGAAAAAAGACCAGTCCTACGAAGCTTTGGCAAATGAGAAATAATATAATTTATCTGCTTCTGGAATCCCATATCCAAAAGCCTATCAGCCTCATCTAAAATCAAAATCTGTAGCAACAAAAGGGAACAAAATGAATGAAGTGTGTCTTCATAACCCATCCAAGAGACAAACAGTAAAATAATAACCTCCAGGTTACGCAAATCCAAGACATCCATGCGTTCCATCATGTCATACAGCCTACCCGGTGTGCCAATCAACAAGTTCGCCCCTTGTTCCTCTATTTTCTTCATGTCTGCTTTCACCTCAACACCTCCAACAAGAAGCATAGACTTCACATTTGGCAATGTTGAAATGAAAGGCTGAGCAACATTATAGATTTGTGATGAAAGTTCCCTTGTAGGAGATATAATTATCCCCATCACCTGTTGGAAACGCCAACACAAAGCTTAATACTTAACACAGAAAATTCTAACAACATCGGGCCATCAAAGTGAAACAAATTGCTCAAAGAACGCAGGAAATTTCTTAGAGCTCCAAACAGAACGGAAGAAAGCACCCACAATAAACATAGACAGGGACTAAAATGCAAATCCTCATCTTTAGCTACCATAATCCCCAAAATTGAAACTTAGCAACACTTTCTATTTTGTATGGCAATCAACAGGATTTCCATTGCTTTAATTCAGCTATCAAATAGAAGCGAGATGGTAATAGACAAAGCACGGACCTGATGAGGTTTGGGAGGAGAAGAGCAGGAGCGGCGGAGAATCTCCACGAGAGGGACGACAAAGGCTAGGGTTTTGCCAGAGCCGGTGGCGGCATCGACGGCAACGTCTTTGAAGCTGCATAGCAACGGAATTGTCGCAGCTTGGACTGGCGTGCAGAACTCAAAACCGGCTTCGGCCAAGGCGTCGAGCACCAGCTGCGATAGAGGCGGCTTGAGATCGGAGAAGCGCGTGTCTGTTAACGCGCTGTTTGCATTCGCCGCCGACTGAGACTCCATTGTAGTTTCCGTACAACTTGCTGCCGCCTGAGTTTCTATTGGAGGAACACTAGTTACCCTACGCGGCCGTTTCGGCAACGTAAAAAAATAAAAATAAAAATAAAAATGAATTAGGAGAATAACCCCGAATTAGTCCCTGAATCTAATCATTTTTTTCAATTTCACCCTAAACTTTTTTTTGTCTAATGAATACCACAGGTTATCCAAAATTTAAGTACCTATGCAAAAAATAACAAGATTTATTACAGCAAATCTGAAATTATATGTTGAACTTCCAATTAAGCTCTCGTTGAACAACCTAGGATTGAGTTGCAATTCTTGGAGAAGGAGAAAATTATTTCTAACTAAGATAAAATTTTTTATTTTTTAAGTTAAATTTATCTCGCATAATAATTTCAATTGTTCCATATATAAACTTAAATTTTTTAGAAATTTGACATTACCTCTTTAACTTCTAAGAGGGAGATTGTCTTTTTGATAACTCCGAGAGCAATTTAAGGACATACATAAGGTTAGGTCTAATTAATACCCTAAAATTTGCAAATAATATAGGGGTTTTATTACAGTAAATCTTGAATTATATGGGGAACTTCAGCAATTAACTCAAAGTTTAAATTCCTCTGAATGTGCAGGGTTGTTTTTTTCCTGTCGGCTGTGTCCTGTTCATCTCCAATCGGTTTCGGCCAGCAGCCATGAAAATAAGAGAAATTTCTTGCAAAAGGCGAAAAACAGTGGAATACGATCATTTGTTGGCTAAAAATGATAATGGAGTCGAATCTCCGAAATGGCCTCTCCTCATTCTCTTCCCGATTCTCTACTGCGTTAGCTCGGACTCTTCAATCTGCAATTCAGTTTCGTCATCGGCAACAACCTCTACAAGTTTAGCTTGACCTCTTCCCTTCCTAGGTTCCCTCATGAAGTCCTCAGCGAAGATGAGTACTTTCTAATTCCGGATAATTATGCACTTAATATGTCAAGATGGGAGTTTTATGTGTAAAGACTCAGTCTTTTTTTTTTTTTTTTTGATCTTAAAGACTTTGTCTTTTGATCTCTCGTGTTCTGTGAATTGGCACCTGTTAATGAATTTTAAACATGCTGGCGTAGAATAAGTACAATTTTGAGTGTTACAACTTACTAAGTGTTGAAAATTTAGCTGTTGTTTGATTGTGATATACACGGTTTCTTATGCTGTTTAATAGAATGGATTTTATAAGCGAGGAAACAATTACTGGTGAACGAATTGGTCATTACCAGTTCAATTACTTCATGTGCATGACAGATGAAAAGGAATCCTCACAATGGTGACATTGTTAGAATGTCAAGAACCAATGAAAAGCATAATTTTTCACCCTCTGCGTCGGTCATTTGTGATTCTTCATTCCTGATTTTGTCTGACCTATACTTTACTGGCAATGCTGTGTAGTAGGGGCCAGATTCAATGGAGATATTAGGGACCTGCAGATAACGCCAGTGTCTGAAAATTTTATTATTTTTTAATCATTGTTAGTTTAGAGCATAGCCTTCTAAGTTCTTACTTAATGTAGACTTAAAATTTTTTGGAACTATTGTGTTTATTGTGTGAATTTGAGGTGTGTTTGCTCATTCTTAGATAGACAGCCTAAGACATAGCATGCTGTTCAGGAATTGGATTTTGTATGAATGATAGTTCTGAATGATTTTGAAAGTTTTGCCTTAATGAGATTTATGAGAATTAATATCATTTCAGTATTGCTAGATGTTACCTTTTTCTGTATCTGTCAGCAGTTATGTTATAAAGGTCATTTCCATAAGAAAACATAACTAACTAAGCTTTCCTATGGTCATGTCTTGAGAGAGAGGCAAGTGTGGGAGGCAGGCAATTGGAGCCAGTAGCCAGTTTCCATATGAAAATGTAAGTAAGTTTTCCTGTGCCATGACATCAAGACCAGTATTTCTGGATCTTTTCGTCTTTTTTCACAGGACACAATGCTGCAGCATCCTTCTGGTTGTGTAACAATCATATCTGTTCATGGAAGAGAATGGGGCCGGTTTGGTACCCTCCACACAATGTGAGGATTTTTACTTTTTTCTTGTTTACTTTCTTTTCATGCCTTCAACATGGCTATTATCTTAGTCCTAAAGAAGTTACTATTGCTAACTATTTTTTTTTTTATCTCCAGTATCTTTTGTTCTTTGGAGCCTATCTGCTGGCTGGTACAGGTTATCAATTTTTTGTCCATGGAGTTCATGGGATAGATGTATGTTTCTCTCTGAAGTTGCCTTCCTAGTTGTTTACTTTTAATCCCTCCAATTATGTGTTCCTCATAGAGAAGTTCTGTTTTACTTCACATCATATTTCCTTCCTTTACAGTTTTATTTATAGACTATGAATGCAGGATAGTCTCAGAACATGAGGAAATATAGCATCATCATCTGAACTGCTGGTAAAATCAATGGCTCATAATTTATGTAAGACTTCTACGTGTTCATTTGGATCCTGATTCATGGCAGTAGCATATATATTTGAAAATTTTTAGATGACAAAGTTTGCCAAGTTTTCTTGTTCTACATGTTCCAAGTCAATTTTACGAGTTTCAACTTTCAATGTGATACCAAACTTCTTTAACATTTACAATGATGTAAGCAATTCATTCTTACTTCCTGCAGAGCTTGTACTCTTATTTGGTACAGAGGTTTAGAGGAGCTTCTGAAGCTTACAGAAGTTCCTATTCCACAGTCACCTTCTGAGAAATTGCAACTTTTTTCCCCTCTGAGTATTGCATTCTGAGATATCTTGGCTCTAATCGCTTGTCATATACAAACAAGACAAATGGTTTACAGTTGAGGAGAGTGACCTATGAATCAGATTCTTAGAATCCTCTGCAGAATTACTACTCTTGTCTGTCATATAAATCCCCCCTTGTCATCTTCTTTTTTTCTTAGTTATCTTCTTTTGTTAATCTGAGGTTAAAATGACTTTCTTTGGATCATCTATATGCTTCTTTGTTTACCTTAAACATAAATGAGTCATATATGGGGAAGGTATGGCTTTTCTGTTAGAAAACTGCAATTTTACCTTTGCAGGTGAGAAAGTTGCTTTGATGATCCCTGTTCATGCTGCAACATCTTTGGAGCAGAAGCAACGAGGAAAGAGGGGTTTTTTTATTTTTATTTTTGTAAACAAAAACACAGCTTTTTGTTTAATTGGTAATCATCTAAAAACACCTAGGGGCCTTTTTTCATTCTATAACTTAAGTGCTACATCTAGAAAAACCAGATTATATGATCTCCTTTACCTAATAATGGAACATTTAATTATTTATTATTTATAGATGTAACAGCAAGGAAAGATTGAGAATATTATGATCTTTGGGTGAAGGTTTTTTCTTCTTCTTCTTTTTTTTTTTTTTATTATTTTGAAATTGGAAATGAATCTTACACGAGAAACCTTACTAATTCCATATCGTTTCTTGAAATATGTCTATTACCATGTTAACATGTATTAAGTTGACCATTGGACCATTCATAGGAACATGAAATCAAAATAATTAAATTACATTGGAATTTCAAACTTCTTTGACTCAATATCATTCAATTTATTTCTGCAAACCAACCTTTTTCAGTCTTAGACAAGTGAATTCAAACTTATAAGTTAAAACATGATAACTTTAGTTTTTTTTTTTTTTTTTTCGAATGGTAATTTATTAAGTGGAGTACAAAAAATACTTCTACTCACGTATAAGTAAACCCAAAATGGCAAACATGATGACTCTAATACTTTTGTTTTACAGTTAAACTACGACTTCAATAATTTCAATATTAGCATTTCTCTTTGATTTTTTGCATCACCATACTTAAAGCAAGCAAAGATCTCTCTACCAAACCCTAGCAGAGATTCCTTCTCCATGGAAAACTTTGCAGCCATTATTTATTAGGTGGATCCACGAGTGCACATGATCCTTTTAGTAGGTTCATTACTATATATTTTGACAATGATGTTTTTAGTCTGGATTGAATATAAAAATACATTCTAAATTATGAAAGTATTAAAACGCTTCTAATAAATTTTATTAAGATATTTAAATACTTTTAGCGCCCAATATGTATGCACTCTAGACTCAAAAATGCATTTCTAATATAGATTTGACCTCACTCAGCTGGGTACCAACAGCCTTTTTCTTTCTGTATTTGGTGAGGATTAGACTAAGAAAACACATAAGAACCAACAACTTTGACACCGAAATTCCACCAAATACTCACCTAAACCTCATTAAAGAATACTGCAAACACTATCAGTTTTTAAAGTTTTTCTTATTATTTTTCTTGGTAAGGTATAGATGTTGGACAATGATATGCCATCTTGGAAAGACAACTTAACTTAGAAGTCAAGGGAAATTATAGCAATGATGCTGTGGTAGTGGACTAGCGTAGTGCTGCCTACAGGCAGGTCCTCATCACTTTCTTCTCCAAAAAGTGTTTTAGATAGAAGTAACTATCTGAAGCAAAGCAAAACTGGGGGTGGTCTTCATCTTCATGTTCCATGGAACATCAATACATCTTGGGTTGCAATTTCTTGTTGGATACGGTACAGCCGGTAAGTAGCTGTCAGCAATTACCAGCAATTGTGTATCTTTAGAAGCTTCAAAAGTTGATTAGGAAAATGTAAAGAAGCTAGAACTTAAAAGCTGACCATTAACATGGAGATGAATATTAACCCATTTCTAACAGTCAAAAACTGACAATTAACATCATAGTTAGAAATCATGAAGAAAATAGCCTTATAACTAAACTTTTTTTTTTTTCAGTGCCTTGTAACTAAACTTTAATCAACAACGCGAAGAATTAACAAACTCCTTCGCTGATCAATATATATGTGGTGCTCTAATTAATTACTTAATTAATTATCTAGTAAGCTTGTCAATCAATGTTTAAATTTTTGTGAGGTCATCATAATTGCAAAAGGTAATTCCTTACAAATCTTCTAAGATGGTTTGTACTTAAATAAATAATACTTATAAAAAATAAAATACCAATTAAACAAATACACCGTACATGGCAAAAAAACTAATACAATACATTAGTATAATACAACTGTTAACTGCAGTGATTTGCTTCAAATTAGATAATTGAAGGATGATTAAAAAGAATTAATAATCAATAAAGCAAATGATCAATTCAAACAGTTTGAGACAGCATATCTTAACAACATATGATGTTTGTATACGCATCCAACTTATTCATTTTCTATATTCATCCGATCCCAATTCAAAAACCTTATAAACAGCAAAAATAAAACTCTACGACGTGCAGTGACCAAACTAAAACAACAAAATGAAGACACCTTTGCCTTCTTCTTCTTCTTCCTCCTCCGTGCTTAGAAAAGCTCGGTTGTCTCCCTACCTTTTCACCTTAATAGCTTTCATTGTATTTGTTGCCGTCCTCTATGGCGAGGACTTCATGTGCCTCTTTGGTCAGCTCGAACTCGGCATAGATCGACCCCTAAGAACAGGTGAGTCCACTTAACTAACTCAAAAACGGAGTCCAACTGTTAGAGTACTAAAAGAAAAAGAGTCGAAAATCAAGTGCTCTTTGTATTTAACTCTTAATCACTGAGTTGGGTTTTGTTTTGGGGTTAGAGAAGAAAAGGGGAAAGTTGCCATTTGCCATAGGAAAGACGGAAGAAGGGTGTGACATATTTAGTGGGAGATGGGTGAGGGACGAGTTGAACCGACCATTCTACGAGGAGTCAGAATGTCCCTATATACAGCCGCAGCTGACATGTCAAGAACACGGCAGACCAGATAAGGACTACCAGCACTGGCGGTGGCAACCTCATGGCTGCTCTCTTCCCGAGTAGACTTCAATTAATGCAACATTGTTTCCAGGTAGATTAAACTTGAATTGTTGTTGGTTTAATTAACAAAAAAGTTATGCAGGTTTAATGCGACATTGATGCTGGAGACGCTGCGAGGGAAGAGGATGATGTTCGTGGGAGATTCTCTGAATCGTGGTCAGTATGTTTCCATGATCTGTCTTCTCCATAGACTCATTCCTGAACATGCCAAATCCATGGAAACCTTTAATTCCGATTCCCTCACTATCTTCACAGCCAAGGTCACTTGAAAAAATTTCATCTCTCCTGTTTTTCTTCTTACCATGTAAACATGGACTTAATTAATTTTGTTTTGGGTGTTTTTAGGAGTATAATGCCACAATTGAATTCTACTGGGCACCATTTCTTTTGGAATCAAATGCAGACAATGCAATTGTTCATAGGATATCTGACAGGGTTGTAAAGAAAGGTTCTATAAACAAGCATGGCAAACATTGGAAAGGTGTCGACATTATGGTTTTCAACAGCTATCTTTGGTGGATGACAGGCCTCAAGATGAAGATTTTGTACCGTCTTAATTAGTCTATATTAACATTTAACAATAATTACTACCCTGTTCGTTTTTTATATTAACTAAGTTGTTTAATTTTTGAACAGGAAAGGATCTTTTGATGATGAGGATAAAGAAATAGTGGAGGTCTCAACCGAGGACGCTTACCGTATGGCAATGAGAAGCATGCTAAGATGGGCTAGGAAAAATATGAATCCCAAAAAGACAAGGGTCTTCTTCACCAGCATGTCTCCTACTCATGGAAAGTAAGTAAACTTAATACATTTCTCAATTAAGAACTATAATTTTAGAAGAAAGTTTGTTATATCATGAAAAATTTATAACATAAATATCTTTAATAAGTAAAACACTAGTCAATAAAAAATGATAAATTTAAATACCTGTATAGCAATGATTTCACATTATAATTTGAAATGTGAGGCTTTAATTGTGTCATGTTAGATCAAAGGAGCTCTTAATTGAGTATCAAAATTAATTTGTTTATATATAGGAGCATTGACTGGGGTGGTGAGGAGGGCAAAAACTGTTACAATGAAACGACATTGATAGAAGATCCGACGTACTGGGGATCGGATTCTAGAAAGGGTGTAATGAAGGTGATCGGAGAAGTGTTCAGTCAATCAAAGTTTCCAATTACATTCCTCAACATCACACAACTCTCAAGCTATCGGAAGGATGCACACACTTCAATCTACAAGAAGCAGTGGAATCCATTGACAGAGGAGCAGCTGGCGAATCCTGCAAGCTATGCAGATTGCGTTCATTGGTGTTTGCCTGGCCTTCAAGATACTTGGAATGAACTTCTCTTTACTAAGCTTTTCTATCCTTGACTTCACGCACTGTCTTTCATTTAACAAGATGTGGATCAATTAATCCTTTTTTGAAAAATAATTCCCAGTGATTGTTGAAAAGGAAATTTTCTTCACCAACAAACTTTTCATCAAGCAGGGATAGTCTTTCTGTTGTATAGTCCTACCTAGTCCAAATCTTTTTTTTTTTTTTTTTAAACTATTATACAAATGGTTTGGAAAATTGTAGCTCGAGGCATGCTGTGTTCATATTTAGTCTGTTTATATTTGTAATAATTGATTCCTACACTGTGAGTCTTGCTCTATACTTCTACCAAAAGAGTATGGAGTGTGTGATAGTTCACCTTACCTTTAAAACATTTGCTTTATCTCATCGTCTACGTTATTGCATACAACAATTCATACCAACGTATATCAGTACGAAACTGATAACAAAAAATTTAGTCAATGTACAACTCTACTTGTAAAATTGCAACTTTATTTTAAATTTTACTTCCATCTATTTGGATAGCGAGGCGACCTGGCTTTTCCTTTTAACTAGAAATTGTAGAGCCATTCTTCGAAGAAGCAAATTAAAAAGTATATATATATATATTTTTATAAAGGCAACTATTAAAAATTAGAAGTGTTAGTTGGGGATATTGAATTCAAAACTTAAAAGTGCAAATCACGAATTACCCTTCACGCTTCATGAATTACTTTTTGGGACAGTAAGTGAACACTGAATCACGACCCGTAAAATGTTTTTATAAATTTTTTAATTTTAATATTAATAGCTTATTTTTAAGTAAAGAAAAAAACTGTTTTGGACTGAAGGAGACTGGTGGAGTCTCTGGCTGCAAAAAAAGAAAAAAAAAAACTACCCTTACATGTTATTTTTGTGATTATATTTCTAATACTAACATAAGCAAGATTAACAGTCATATAAAAACAATTTAATTAATCAAATCAATATTATTAGTATTAAGAGAGTCTTGAGCATCCAAATGTTCAAATCACACAACAGGAGCACGTTACGTTGATTTGATCAAATCAAAGAGGGCATAACATGAAAACAGCTGCTCTCTCTTCCTCCTCCTCTGTTCTTAGGAAAATCCGTCTCTCCCCCTACCTCCTCACCTTATTAGCTCTCCTAGTCTTGGTCGCCGTCCTCTACGGTGAGGAATTTTTCTTCATTTTCGGCAAACCCAAGATCAAACGGCCGGACCCACCAGTCTCAAGAACCGGTGAGTTAATAATTGCTCAAAAAAAGAGTCGACTTTGATTCTTAGGTCATTGAATTGCATGCCTTTCGTTTTGTTTTGGGGTTAGATCATGACAAAACAGAGAGACCGCCGTTCGCCGTAGGGAGAACTGAAGAAGGGTGTGATGTATTCAGCGGGAGATGGGTGAGGGACGAGCTAAACAGGCCGCTGTACGAGGAATCGGAGTGTCCTTACATTCAGCCACAGTTGACTTGTCAGGAGCACGGTAGACCTGAGAAGGAGTATCAGCACTGGCGATGGCAGCCGCATGGCTGCTCCCTTCCGAGGTAAACTCATTCCGGCTATCTCTGCAGCCTTCTTTCATGTTAATTCTCAAAGACAAAGCTTTACTGATTTCCTCGGAATCAAAGAAAGTCAAGGGGGTTTAGGATCTGTAGTAGGGACGGTGGGGCGGCGGTGGGGCGGCTGTCTGTGACTCTGTGTCTGAGATCCAGTATGAGTTTGAAGGATAAATTACAAAATAGTCATAACTTCTGAAAAAAGTGCAGTTGTCCCCAATACCTTAAAAAAAATACACATAACCCCTCTTTTAGGAATTGTTATTATTTTTTAAAATAATTATCGATTGAATTAATAGATAATTTTCCAGGTTCAATGCCACATTGATGCTGGAAATGCTACGGGGGAAGAGGATGATGTTCGTGGGAGACTCACTGAATCGGGGTCAGTATGTTTCCATGGTCTGCCTTCTTCACAGACTTATTCCAGAACATGCCAAATCCATGGAAACCTTTGATTCCCTTACCGTCTTTACGGCCAAGGTCACTTTAAATAATCTAATTTACTTTCATTTTTCTTCTCACTTTATTGTTCTACATATAATTAAATAGGGATTTGTTTTATTTTTTTTGGGGATTTTAGGAGTACAATGCCACCATTGAATTCTATTGGGCACCATTTCTTTTGGAATCAAATTCAGACAATGCTGTTATTCATAGGATAACAGACAGAATTGTAAGGAAAGGTTCCATTAACAAACACGGTCAACATTGGAAAGCTGCCGACATTATAGTCTTTAACACCTACCTGTGGTGGGTGACTGGCCAAAAGATCAAAATCTTGTATGGTCCTAAATCCTTATTAACGTTCTTTTTGTCTAATTACTTCTCCCCTCCCACTTTATACTAATCTTATCTTACATTTTCTTTGATACAGGAAAGGATCTTTTGATGACAAGGAGAAAGAAATAATAGAGTTGACAACTGAGGATGCATACCGTATGGCAATGAAAAGCATGGTAAGATGGGTGGGGAAAAATATGGATCCCAAAAATACCAGGGTATTCTTCACCAGCATGTCTCCTACTCATGTAAAGTAAGTAAGACTATACCTACAATACTACCACCTTCAGTCCGGTTGTGTTGTCATTTTAACTTCAATACGTCTATACTTGTGTATAAAAGGTTAAAGCGACAACTAAAATGAATTACAAGTAGTAACTGACTATATAGGTATTAGAATCGTGGCGTACTAAGCTGCCACGTTAATTAAGCTTAATTAGAAGTTGATTGAAATTTTTTGTTGGTGAAATAGGAGCATTGAATGGGGAGGTGAAGATGGTGGAAATTGTTACAACGAAACAACATTGATAGAAGACCCAACATATTGGGGATCAGATTCTAAAAAAAGCTTAATGAAGGTGATTGGAGAAGTGTTCAGTCAATCAAAGTTTCCAATCACATTTCTGAACATCACACAGCTCTCCAATTATCGGAAGGATGCCCACACCTCCATTTACAAGAAGCAGTGGAATCCATTAACAAAGGAGCAACTAGCAAATCCTGCTAGCTATGCAGATTGCACTCACTGGTGTTTGCCTGGCCTTCAAGATACTTGGAACGAACTCCTCTTTGCCAAGCTCTTCTATCCTTGACAATTCACCCACTTTGCAAAATTATAATGATTCTTGAACACGAAATTGGATTGACTTAAAAAAAAAAAAATTCAGATGTAATTTTATTTTTTTATTGGAGCTGATATTATCTTTCTTTTTTTTTTTCGCCGTTAGGTCGAGCTCGAATACTTATCAAGATGAACTCAAGCAAGTTCGAGTACTTGAGCTTAGTTTGTACACAAATTTGAGTTCGAGCTCATTTCCTATAATTTTAATAGAAAATGTTTCCATTAAACAATAATTCAATCATGATATGCTAAATTAACAAATTTTGCGTAGTTCTAATTTAGTTTTTTAATTTAAAATAAATAATAATTATAAACTTATCAATTTAACCTTATTATACCTCTAAATAATAATTATTATCCTATAATTTTAATGTTAAACTGAGTAGCTCGGAAACTACTCAACTCCCTAATAGTCCTACCCACTCCATAGTTGATCTAATACAATCTTGCCATTAATTTAGTAATTATTAAGCATTATTATTAAGATTAATATCAGTTAAGTCATCCTTAAATTTTGCAACGACTTAAGTGGTCTAACAATAAAGTTTCATCCATACTCAACTTTCTTTTATATGTACAAATGAAAGACAATTAAAACACAAATTAATATAAGTGAATCTATTTAATAAAAACCATATGGATAGAATGAAAAAACATTTTTCTAGTTGGTTAAAAGCATCTACTATTCAGTTTGACTGCATATGAAAATTAAACAAAAAGTCATGTCATTGATGAGGGGCCAGCCCCCC
>BPVZ01000005.1:4946994-4957327 GCA_020521535.1 Rubroshorea leprosula
TTTTACCCTTTTTTTTTTTAGTTTTTTTTTTTGTTTTATTTTTTTTTTTTTTTTTTAACACACCGAAGTAGACTCAAAACTTAGACAATTGAAATCTGTATGGAAACCAAAAGGAAATTTACGGTTCCTATTCTACCATTCATCAACACAGACCAAAAGAAAACAAATAAACATTCATCCCAATTCAAATCCATGACATTCAATCAGAACATGCTTGATTTTTTTTTTTTTTTAACAATATCATCATCAAATATAGTCCTAATACATCAAAATCTAAGAAAAATTGCAACAAACAAGGCGGAAATTTTCTGGGAGAAGACAGATCTGGGTCGGAAGGAGGGATCCCACCCACGGGATCAAGCTCCGTTCGTCTCCCTCACCATCCTTCCCGAAAATCCCTCTGTTTCAGAAAATACCTAACCCAAGACAGAGTAGCAGAGATGGAAGAAAACTGAGGAGGCCGGCCGGCTAGCTGCTGTGCGATGGAGAGGATGGTGACCGGCTACTGTGAGGCGCAGAAAAGACCACAGATCCGTGGCTATTGATGTCGGCTCTCTCCAAAATCAGAAAAATGGAACCCAAGAACAAATCTGAATTCAAACCCCTTTTATCCGATTGCTCCTCTTCAAAACCAGATCTCAAACATTCCTCACTTTCTAGTTGCTGCGTCTTGCTCTTCTCCCCAAAAACCAGATCTGCAAGATCTCCAGGAGGAAGAAGGCTGAGGTAAAGTGAAAGGAAAGAGAGAAGGCTGGGAGCAGAAGAAAGCTCTAAGGACTTTTAGCCACTGCCCTCTTTTCGTTTTGGTTGCCGAATTCTTCTTTTGATTTGGTGGTGACCGAGGATGGTGATGGAGGCTGTGATGATGAAGAAATCGGCAAGAAGATGGTGAAGATCTGAATCCAAAGGGTTCTTTTTATTTTTTTTTTTGGGAGGCTTGCGGCTAGGGTCCTTTTTCTTTAGAAAGGAGAAGGGTCGAGAGAGAGGAGATTTTTTTTTGGTCTGCCGTCCCCCCTCATTGCCGAACATCCTTCCCGTTTCAAAGAGAAAGGATAACTAGGGTTTATTTTGGGTTTGGTTTGAACTGGGTTTTGTGTTTTTTTGGATTTTGATTTTGGTTTTTTTGGGTTTAAGGCTTAAAATTAAAATGGGTTCGAATTGGGCCATTTAAAATGGGTTTAAGGTGTAAATGGGTTTTGGGTTGAACTTTAATGCATTTCACCCTTCAACTTTTCAGTTCTTCAATTGGGTTCCTTCTTTCTTCTTCTTGAATTTTCCAATTTCTTTTTGCATGTAGCATTTGAAACAAAATAAAAATATATTAGTCAAAAAAAAGAGAAATTTTCATATTTTTATATTTTTTTGATTTTTTTTTTATAAAAATTTGAGTTATGACAATGGGTAGAAACATAATCTCATCTTTTCTTAGTATCAAAATTCCAAAAGGAAAGAGGAAAATGAGAAATTAAAGCAATTAAATTCTACCTAAGGTCAAATAAAAAATTGGTGCTTTCCTGGTCTTCGTCTCCGTCTCCCTCCCCAACACAATGGAGGAGTGAGCTGCTGATGAAAATCAGGGCAGTGGAAATCCTTATTTCCTGGTTCTTCTCTAGTTTTCCCTGCTAAATAATAAATAATAAATAATTTTTATTATACAAGATAAAAAAAATAAAAAAAGAGGAGATTACTTACACTTATATGTTATATCACCTCATTATTATCGGATGTACAAAAAAAAAAAAAAACACGTGATTTGCAGACATTTTGGTCATTTAGCCCACAGTACACCACCATCCCACCTTTAAAACGCATAATAATGAACGACAAGACAAGACGACTAATTCAAACCCCACTTGTTACTCTGCACAGCAGCCAACACATATCTTATGGGCGGTATTTCTCCGGCAATTGGAGGTGCTGATGCACCGCTACTTCCAAAGAGTAAGTTGTCAGCGACACATGCATCAGTTTCTGGAGCCGTGTTTAATGTCTCCACGAGCATTATTGCAAATTAAGGTAATGAATCTTTAAAGAGATATTTTTTTTAATTAAAAAATATATAAATAAATATATTAAAATGATCAAATTATCTTTAAAGTGAAGGGTATTTGAGGTCATTTAGTAAAATTCCTTTGCCTATAAATAGGCCATCATTTGGGAAGAAAGGGAAAAAAAGGAGAGAGGAAGAAAGAAAAAAAGAAGAAAAGGAGAGAGGAAGAACGAAGAAGGAGAAAAGGAGAGGAACAATGAGCTTCAAGCTCCCTCAACAATTCTCGAAGTTTCAAGCCCCAACCTCCTGCCAAGGGTAAGCTCCAAATCCATATCAAGGAGAAAAAGTTTCAAATGCAAGTCTTAAATCCTTTGAAGAACAAGAGCAAGCTTAAGCCCTTGCCTTTCAGCCCCAACCTCCTGCCAAGGGTAATCTCCAAATCCATGTCAAGGAGGAAAAGTTTTAAGTGCAAGTCTTAAATCCCTTGAAAGACAAGAACAAGTTTAAGCCCTTGCCCTTCTAAAATTCAACTATTAATCAGAGGATCCTGCTGTTCTAAGACGTGTTACTCTTCAAAGCCTAAATTTTGTGACTACACATCTTTGGCGACTCCACTGGGGAAATCTCTGCCTCTCATCTTTCAGTTGAAGAAAAATTCCACCATATCTTTCTAGGCATGGCGGACTCAAAGCAAGCTGTAACTCCTCTTGCAACTCAAAAAGTTCAAATCTTTTCCAATCAATCCTCCTTGTTGACTCGTGCCAAAGTGCGCACGATGAGACCCAAGTTGGTCTCCCCCTTGAGGCAATTCATTAGAAGACGTCGTAAGGAGGCTGCAATGAAAAAACGAGCATTAGCCATCCAGTCACCTTTCCAGCCTGTGAAGGATGTCGAGTACTTCTCTTCAGAATCTAGTGAAGGTGAAGAACTCAATCTCAAGCCCAGTCATGTGTCTACTTCGAAGCTAAGGTGGGCTAACTATCCTTCATCATCGTCTGAGTCCCTCTTACCTGCCTTGGTTACTGAAGTGACATCTGGTGACCCGGATGCTCTCCTCAAGGCTGTGGAAGGCTTAAGGAAAGCTGTGGCTAAAAAGGATGCCCAAATCAAGGAACTCCAAGAACTCTTAACGGCTCAACACTTATCAAAACAGAATAACCAAGCAGCATCAAGCTCAGTCGCTGAAAAAACCCTCAAAAACAAGGAAGACTCATTAAGAACTTCAAATCGGGGTAAGCAAGTCACTATGGAGGAAAACTTGGAGCAACAAAAGCAAGAGCAACTAGATCGAACAATTCTCCAAGGTGCTTTCTGTGACATTACTCATGCTACTGTGGCATCTCTTACATTTCCACAACTTAAACTTTTAGTTGATGATGTGATTCGAGCTTGACAAGGAGGAACCTCACAATCCTCACTTGTGTATGCCAAGCCCTATACTCGTAGGATTGATAATCTAAGCCTACCAGACGGCTACCAGCCACCAAAATTCCAAAAGTTCAATGGGAAGGGCAACCCAAGGCAACACGTTGCCCATTTTGTCGAAACATGCAACAATGCTAGCACCTATGGGGATCTCATGGTGAAACAGTTTGTCCGATCCTTGGAGGACGCAGCCTTTGAATGGTACATTGACCTTCCTGCTAGATCAGTGGATAGTTGGAACCAGTTAGAGCGAGAATTCTTGACACGTTTTTACAGTACCAAGGGTACTGTTAGCCTGCCTGAGCTTGCTAACACCAAGCAAAAGAAAGATGAGTCTGTGACAGGCTTCATTGAAAGATGGAGGAATCTCATCCTAAATTGTCGAGAAAAGATTAGTGAGATCTCTTCTATTGATATGTGTGTGCAAGGTATGCATTGGGGACTGTTGTATAACCTTCAAGCTAACATGCCACATACCTTTGAAGAATTGGCCACTCATGCCCATGACCTGGAAATTCAAATTGCTAGGCATGGTAACTTTCTTCCAACAGATGCTCGTTATAAAAAAGAGTCTTGAAAAAATGTGAAGAAGGAAGTGAAACCTTCAAAAGCAAAAGAAACTATGGCAGTCACAACAACAATTATGAAGATCTCACAACAAAAGCCAAAGCCAAATCCTAAACAAGTCTACCTTGAAAGAGTTGCAACAAAAAGAGTATCCATTTGCAGACTCTAAAGTGCCAGTTATCTTTGAGCAATTGTTGGCGCTAAACCTAATTGAACTTCCAACTCCTAAGCGCCCAGAGGAAGTTGGGAGAGTAAATGATCCAAAATACTATAAGTATCATCGAATTGTGAGTCATCCAATCGGTAAGTGTCTTGTGTTGAAAGATCTAATAGTTCGTCTTGAGAAAGAAGGCAAAATACAACTAGAAAGTGAAGAAGGTTCCGCTACCACCAATGTTGCCATGGTATCCTTTGGATCATTCAGTCCAATTCCACTCCTACCTGTGCAACCAACCCCACTAATGGTTCAGCCTAAGGAGTTTGGTCCCCACCTGCCCAAGGGGGCAATTCAAGCTAAATTTCAAACAGATGATGAAGAAAAGATAGCCTATGCTTATCCTGACATGCTTACTTCTGGAGGTCCAGGCTCTCTTTCTTTATATCACCTTATGACGGTGAATCTTGAAAATTGGGAATCATCATCTAAGTCTGAAGATGAGGTTGGCGATGGTTGGTCAACCTTCATTAGTAAGAGCAAAAAACACCGTAATCCAGTATCTAGTGGAATGCCACTCCCAGATCCTCATAAAATCATGTATGATATCTATCCAGAGATAAAGCCGATTGGATGGTGTTCAAACTCTAAGTTTCCTGCCTTTTACAATGATGATGATGGGTGGATTCCAATTCAATCACAAAGGAGGAGGCGTCATTCAAGACCCACACTACCATCCATCCAAAAAAATCATTCATTTCTTTCAGCTTTGCCAACTACACCAAAAAATCAAGAACAACGTCAACTAATGAAAAGGAGGTCCGATTTACAAACAAGACTTCGACAAGTTCCTAAGAAGAGAAAGTCACTATCTGAGAAAGATATGAACTCAAAAGAAAGAGCTGCAGTTACTCTTTATGAATACTTTCCAGAGGGATATTTTTCTGATGAGGAAGTATCTGTTAATGTCACAAGTTTCAAGACAGAAAACAAACCATCATCTAAAGAAGAAGCTGAGGGTTCCAAGAGCCAATCAAATGATCCCGAAGCTGATGGAAGTATTAAGAAATTGAAGCAACTTCCATCTAATTTACAGTTATCCAAAGCCTTGCAGCTTTCATGGGATATACGCCTTGCTCTTGTACAAGCTTTGTTAGACCCAAAAAAGTTCCAAGGTGAGCTAGCCAAGCCAGAAACTAAGGCTGAGTGTTTAGGAACAATAACCTTCACCTATTTTTAGGTGACTTGTCCCACCTTATAATTTGGACGAGTGGCGACTCCCTTCTTTTTTATATTTTCACACTTAATCCCTTTTAAGTGGTCGTCAACACCAATCACCTTTCAACATCGTAACGGCGGAAATCATCTCGGAAGTAGGTCTTCGATTTGGAGCCATGTCTACATAAAGTCATACACAAAAGGCCAAATTATTCATGTTAAGTTCATGAATTAAAGACAAAGTGGTGCATGCAGCAAGAAGTTTGGGGCCAAGACTTTTTGTGTCTTAGAAAAAATGCTGCTCTAATTGTTGCCTGTGGAAAAGACTTGATTGGGGCAAATCACAAATTAAGTGACTAAATCACAAAATTATAGAAAGTTGGAGGACAACAGTAAAAAAAAAGGGTTCAAGGACCGGATTGCAATTTTGCCCAAAAAAAACGAAAAAAGAAAATTTTGCATCATTCTCGAAGAAAACCCAACACGGACGACTTCATATGCATGTGCAGAGTGTTGACACTTGCGTTTACGTGTTGATCCATAAAAGTGCAGCGTTAAAAAAAAAAGGGGGGGCCTAATGGGAGCAGGTGGAGGCTTTCTATTTATGCAATACCGTGCATGTCTAAAGATTAAAATAAAAAAGGGCCACCGATTGTCAAAGCAAAATTATAGCAGCATGTGGACATAAAAAAGAAAAAGGAAAAAAGAGAGAAACAGAAAAAATTGACATGTTTTTTGCATCATACAAAACAGAATTTGGTACAGGCTAAAAGGACTAGCAAAAGACAACATACCTGTCACTTGGATACACTTTAAGATGACTTTGCACAACAGATTACTTTCAACTTGACTGTTTGAGTGGGTGCTATCCTACATCATTAAGAAAGTGGAATTAAATAATTGTAAAGAGGCCTATGGTAAGCCTATCAGAGTCAGCAATTAGAAGATTAAAATAAGATGCAGTGGAGGATACCCATGTTGATGTTACAGCAATGGTGACAATGAAAAAATCAAGGTGAAACTACCCCAAAATTGCTCTAAAAAGGGGAAAGGTCGAACAGCCCCAAATTGGAGAATGTTGTCACTACCGTCCCACTTTAAAGGGATCAAAAGAATGAAGCTCTCCTCCTGAAGCTCTGTTCCTGAAACTCTGAAGCTCTGTTCCTGAAGCTCTGAAGCTCTGCTCCTGGCTGAAGACGCTGTTGCTACTCTATGCGTTTGCTCTCCCAAAAGACTCAATTTATAGAAGCATCAAGATAGAGTTTGGATAGAAGTCGATCTGAATTTTTCTTTAAAATTCGAAGTCCTATTTTAAATTTAAGATTGATTTGCAGATAAAATGATGAGATATAGCTAAGGAGAGGGAGTTTGAGTTTGGAATGAACTTCCACCAACGGATGAGCGCCAAAAAAAAAAAAAAAAAAAAAAGAAGAAGAAGAGGAACAAGAGGGTTCGTAAACGGACTCTGAAGAACGGATAAGGCCGGTGAAAAAAAAAAAAGAAAAAGAAAAGAGAAGAAATCCGTAAATGGGCTAAAAAAAATAGGAGTCCGTAAATGGGCTTAAAAAAAAAAAAGAGGGAGATATTTGTTAAAATATCACTCATTTTTCTTGAGTAGCGGACATCAAAAATTAATTTACTTTTGCAGAAAATAATGCAAGTAAATTAATTTTAAGGGGGCATTTGTAGGCATCTAAAAAATGTCAAAATTAAAATATATTTACCCTAGTAAAAATCTTGAAAATTAGGGTAATAAATATTTAAAGAGATATTTTCTCTTTAATTAAAAAAAATATAAATAAATATATTAAAATGACCAAATTATCTTTAAAGTGAAGGGTATATTAGGTCATTTCGCAAAATTCCTTTGCCTATAAATAGGCCATCATTTGGGAAGAAAAGGGAAAAAAAGGAGAGAGGAAGAAAGAAGAAAAGAAGAAAAGGAGAGAGGAAGAAGGAAGAAGGAGAAAAAGAGAGGAACAACGAGCTTCAAGCTCCCTCAACAATTCTCGAAGTTTCAAGCCCTAACCTCCTGCCAAGGTAAGCTCCAAATCCATGTCAAGGAGAAAAAGTTTCAAATGCAAGTCTTAAATTCCTTGAAGGGCAAGAACAAGCCCTTGCCCTTCAACCCCAACCCCTTGCCAAGGGTAATCTCCAAATCCATGTCAAGGAGGAAAAGTTTCAAGTGCAAGTCTTAAATCCCTTGAAAGACAAGAACAAGCTTAAGCCTTTGCCCTTCTAAAATTCAACTGTTAATCAGAAGATCATGCTATTATAAGACGTGTTACTCTTCAAAGCCTAAATTTTGTGACTACACAATCCCTATAGAGGTTCTTGATCTATTTAAGTGTGTCAGAGCACAAAAATATAAATTGATTCGTATAGTAGTTACATTTGAGAAAAGCCTATACCAAGCATTTTTATTGTTCTTCAATCTATGAATTGAAAGACTGCAACAACAGAAACTTGAGCTCGCATGGTTTAACAATTCCAACTTCAAGTCCAAGCTGGAGCTGGCCATTTGGCTTTGTTAATATTATATCAGACAAAAGTGCATATTAAGTCATTGACAACATCAATCAGAAGCAAAAAAGAACAACCAAGAAATTATTAGGTCCAAAGAATTGCAACGAAAAAGCCCTGCTTTTCTGATAGACCAACTATACACCATATTCTTTGAACACATCAGTGTTGTACCACGTTACTCCCTACTTCTCTAGAGCTAATTTTACTTTGATTTCGGAAGATTCAAGGAGTGATTGAAGCTCTCCAGAGTAATTTCCAAGATGATTACTATCTGAACTTTGCACTAGTGAATCTGCAACATTGACACTGCCCTCGGAAGTTCCACTCTGTTGTAGAGCTTCCTTTGTCATTATGTCTTCGTAAAACAACTTAAGTGCATCTGTTGTTGAGAGAGACTGCACAGATTCATGTAACTCCTGGAATTTGGTTCTCTTGTCTTGTGTTTTAATCAAACTCTCCCTCAACCCATTCGGAAGACAAGCCACGGCACTTGACAAGGCAGTTCAACCAAAAGAGAACATCAGTAAGAAAAAGACACATATTTTGAAAAGAAAATCGGATCTACGGCCATGCTTTGTAAATCAAATATATTAGCATTTAGCAAGATGGACATGTTTTACCTTGTAATACCTCTAACAAGCCCCCAGTTGTAACTTGCAACCACTGATTGCTTAAATCCAATATTAAACCCTTCTTGTGAAGAAGCATCTTTTCCTGCTAATAGGCCATCACGATATCCCATCTGAAAATTCTCAACAATAAGACCAATCAAATGTCAAATGGCTACCATATCCTGTGCCTAGACTACAAAATGGATAAAATGTAATTGTCACCTACCGTGTGAAATTGGTTCTGCACTCTCTGCAACTCCCTGTCTGATTCTTCATCAGAATCATACCAAGATCTGTCATCTGTATGGAAATCAGCCTCATCTGAACCCGATAGTATCAAGTTATCGGGTGCTGAATGGTACAAAAATTTTCAGTTACTACCACGCAATAACATGACAACTAGAATCATTATGAGAAAAACAATGCCATTGATAAGTGACCAATATCAAGATGCAACCCTGAGCTTAGTGATCTTCACAAGCTATTAGAACTCAAAAACCACTTAACATTGAACTGCTAAAGTCCAAGCTATGAAGGATAAAGAATTTTCTATCTTGCATTGGATAGGACATTAAAAACTGCCGAAAGCTATTGATAAGTCAGATAAATTTACACCAAGACCTTCTCAATGAACAGATGGATCAGCTTAGGGCTACGGCATAGGATTGATTCCACTTACTATTAGCAGTTGAAGAATGACCCAGTTGTAGTTTCGAAAGCTGAAAACTTTCTGAATAGATCTCCTCAGCAAGACTGTTTTCCATCTTCTATAACCAGAAATAAGAAAAAAATTTCAAAATTCGCACTAGAACAACTCGCCAAGAGTAACATCTGCATTCAAAGACCATAATTTAGGATAAAAACGACAGTGCAGGAAGAAAAAAAAAAAAGAGACTAAAAGAAGGTGACTTCCATGAAAAATTAAAACAAAAAATTCATTGGGGCATTTCATCGAACAAGTTTCGTCCATATTTAAGAAGACCCCATATCATGGGTAGAAACAAAATCTCGATCCTTTCTTAGTATCAAAATTCCAAAAGGAAAGAGGAAAATGAGAAATTAAAGCAATTAAATTCTACCCAAGGTCAAATAAAAAAATTGGTGCTTTCTTGGTCTCCGTCTCCGTCTCCCCCCCAACACAACGGAGAAGTGAGCTGCAGATGAAAATCAGGGCAGTGGAAATCCCTATTTCCTGGTTCTTCTCTAGTTTTCCCTGCTAAAAAAGGGACTTCCGATATTGGATTTTGAGAGCTTTTCTGGGGGCCATAATATGTACATGGGCCGGTCTCTACTTGATACGGTCCATTTAGGAAAGCCTTTCGTGAGCATAGTGAAGAAAAATGCTGTGTGTACATTTCCATTGTTCCGCACATAGCCAACTGTAAACTTGCGTGCTTGGTTTGGACTTTTATCAGAGACAATTTGGAAAAATTTTTTTTTTTTTTTGACCAGGTAGATAGTTAGGAAGTTAGTAGAGTTAGTTTGTTAGCAGCTGGAATTTTTTCAGGAAAATGAAACTTCCACCCCCTCATTTGAGGCGCGCAATGATTTGAAGTTAATGATATAGTTTATATCATATTATTAAACTAATTAACATATATAATATTATAAATTTTTTAAAAATAAAAAATAATCATTAAATAATAAAAATTTATTTTTTAATATTTTAAATACCATAATATAAATCATATCATTAATCTCACATTTTACTTTCAAAATTTACTCCATTTATTATTATTCTTACATAATAGAGTTCATCAATGTAAAGAAATAAATCTTCTAGCACAAATTCTAATAGAGCAATATAGCCAATTATATTGTCAACATGATTTTTTTTTTTTA
>BPVZ01000005.1:4973902-4987349 GCA_020521535.1 Rubroshorea leprosula
CCAGAAAATCTGGACAAGGGGCTAGAGCATCAAGCAGGGACACAATTTAGATGTAAGTGGCTTTAACATCATCTAAGTTTAGGGTGGAATAGCCCTGCAGGAACGACCTTAGACCACATGTGAGCGTACCAACGGTATACTTCAGGTCTTCTTTGGTGTTTTTTGATGTCTTCTTCAGGTTGCGTCTGCAGGGCTTTGCTTCACCATACAATCCAGACAGGAGGATGCAGCATGCAGCAGGGGTAAGATGTAAATGTACGTAGCTTTAATAGCATCTACGTTTAGATTTTTCTGTAGATAATCGAGTTCCAAATGTAAATATCCTCCGTTCATATTAAAACAGAAATTTCATGTGCATCTAAATGTTTTGTATGATAATAGAAGAAGCCTGTATATAATGTGTTAAAATGGACGATTTGGATTTTAAAAAAAAAGAGGATAAATAAATAAATAAATACACTGAATAAAAAGAGATTCAATAAAATGCAGTACCAGGTGAAGGCGACTATATCAAAATCCTTACAGCAGACTTCCTGGCTTGTAGCTCTTCTTCCCTTACTTGCTTCCAGACCGTATCTATTAATAAACGGCCCCCAACGCCAGGTGAAGGCACATCTCCACCATCTGATTCATGGTTTTCTTCTGTTGTTTCTCTTGCTTTCTTAGGACTAGAGTTATCTAACACCTGGATGTCAGGACTAGCTTTCCTCTTGCAGCCACATTGGTTAAGTTCCCAGTTCTTCTCTTCTGATGATCTCAAAACTTCAGAGCCATCATCACAGTCAAGAACAGGAAGATAGCCAGAAGACCCAAGCACTCGAGGCAACATACCAATGGGACAGGGGTTCCAAGATTTTGCCACAACCCATCTCTGAGGGTTTCCCACATTTTCAACCTTTGTCTCCTCAGCTTTATTCCTCATTCTCTGAAGTTTAATCAACTCTAGCTTCTTAGATGCCTGAGAAATGGATTCCTCCTCCTGGCTTAGGTTCTCGTAACTCATTAACAAAGAGCTACCTTCACTAACATCTGTGCCCAACAAACTTAACAAACAGAGCTTATTGAGTTTCTTCATCAAAAAGCTGTCTCCTAAGAGCTGCACGAGCTGAAGTGCCGAATGCATAATATGGCTGTTACCTGAAGCTGACACTAAGAGTGATTTTCGCAGGAGTTCTATCAACACCTTTGATAGGTTTTTTCCAGAACTGTCTTTCGAGTTAAGAGGTTTTAATTCCTTCAAATATCCAACAAGCCATGCAAACAAATAAGAAAGGCGCTCTACATTGGAAATCTCTGATCTATTTTCAGACAACATGACGTCTTCTCCTAAAACAAGATTAAAAAAGGGATCAAAAGTGGTTAATGTGACACTAGATTATCTTATTCAAACTTATCAACTGAAGATAGAATAAACCATGCAGAACCACATATATTCCACATCAAATGACCAAAAAAATAGACCTAAACTGATAGAGCAGATACATATGTTATTCCTCTTGCATTATCTTCCAACATATTTTGTGGATAAAAGCCAAAATCTAACATCCCACGAAGACAATTTTAAAGACACCCTGAATCTTGAATGAAAGTACTACATAAAGAATCTCTTAATTGTAAAAATATGCTTCCCACAAGCTAGCTACACAGCTGTCCTAAAAACAGAAGTACAAGAAAAGAGAAAAGCTAGGTTAAAACAAAGTAGAGTGGATACTTACCCATCCCATATTTTGTGTCCTCCTTAGTCCCGACAATATCAAGAATTCTCTGTAGAAGGGCCAGAATTAATTCTGGTTCCTTGCTTGAAAACTTTGTTATTACAAGCTTCCAATCATCCAACAAAGTATGCAGATCTTGGCACGCCTGGGAATCTTTTGGAAGGTTCATCACATTTGAGGAATCTAAAGCCTTTAGCAAGAATTCCAACAATACAGATACTAATTCTGAGGAGAATGAAGCATATAGACTTGCAAGAGTTTTCAGGGTCTTACTAATCTGTTTCTTAGAACCTGAGAAAATGAGAATGCCCAACAAATATATATTGTTAGCAGCTACTCTTTTGTGAGTATGAATGTCTTTACCTCAAATCATTCAACACTCAAAAATTTACCAGAACCAGAAAGTAAGAGAAAACCAACATTGGACATCCCATTGAGATACCTTAGAAACATTTTTGGGAAGAAAATAAGTTTCAACAATAAACAAAAGCATATAATGAGAAAGAAAATCTAAAAAACTAACATGGTCTCAGAAGTCATCCACTTTCTACCAAGGTCAACCAGTGACTTGACTAAATCAATACCATTTTAAGAGGAAACATGGTTCCAGCCTTTTGTTTTGAAATTAATGAACTGAATTTAAGAGCACATGTTAATAGCTAGTAATCTACCCTAAATGTCTTGGGATCTTCAAGCATCTGATCTGAGTAATTGATATGCCTGTGCACTCCACCACTCCACCCATCCCACATGAACAAAGCAATTACTCAGATAAGTCCCTTCCAAAGAGGCCATACAAAGGCTCATAATTTAATTAAATCTTACAGAGTAATAATGATGGTATTACCACTTATCTTCATACTGGCAGAAACAAATAATAAGAGTAGATGATATTACCTCCTAATTTGGATGAATGGACCTTGCCAGCCATAAATGAGAAAATTTTATTACGTCCACAATGGTGTGCATGATGTCTGCTTCCTATAATAAAATATTAAAGCCTATAAGACAGCAAAGTCCTAAAATATGTAGAAAATATGAAAGCACTGTTTCCCCTCTGACGAAATTATTGGGTAAGTAACAAATATAGGATTTTACAAAATCAAATCATGTTAATGAAAAGTAAAAATTTAATGCCACATTAGTGCATTCTCCCCTACAGTAGTAAACCATCATGTCATGTGTGGAAAAACACAAGAATGCTCTCAGACCATGCTGCTAGAACAGGACATCAGTGAACATCCTATGTGGCCTCAGGTATCATGAAAACTATTCCAGTTTCTTTCCTTCTTTTGCTCTTTTTTTTTTTTTTTGGCCAAACTAACAAGAAAAACTATGCTGGTTTCTCAAAAACCAAGCAGGGTAATGGAATAATGTATGCAAATCCCATAGAAAGAGTTCAACTGCTATTTAGATCAGTTGCAGTAATACTTAAATCTATGATATTACTGACATTATAATAACTAAAAGCAAAAAGAAAGATAACCCATATGCACCTTTACTCAACTATTAAAGAGCAACTGGAGTTTCACACTCACGTTTTTCTTTGCCTAGCAAAGAACGAAGTTCAGGACTTTGGTTAACTTTCAAGCAGAAAGCTAGTTCACGGACTTTTGATTTGATCTCCCTTCTGATATTAGAAGTTTCATCCTTTTGAAATGGGATTTGCTTCCTCTGAGGCTCCCAGTAATATGATTTCAACCAATTCAGAGCCTGAAATATAAACAGTTACACATGAATATTTTTGTGTACATGAGAAGAAAATAGTGATTTAGTGAGTAGCTTGTGAGATGTCTCATAAGTAGTTACAAAGGGAACAAATTTTAGGTTTTATTCAACCAGAGAACCTTATTTGATCAAAACCTAAGCATTTTACTACTTGTTTAATAATCATGAAAAATATTTCATGTGAGTTGTGATACAAGAAAAATTATAGCATTCTATTGTATTGATTGCTAATAGCTAGGACATTTAAATAAGAACATACCATAATGGACGAATCCCGAACTACCACAAGTGCTGGGAGGTCACGGTGAGAACCCTCTGCAATCCAACAACATCAAGAATCAAATAACAAGGTGAAAAAGAAAAGGAATAACTTACACTCCATATATGGAATATAAATAGAATTTAGTCCTCATAGTCAAAGTACAGCATTCAAGAAGTGAAATGAAGATGAGGTGTTTGATGATTTAGGACACTGAATGCCACAGAGAAAACTGACAAGCAAATAATGGGAAACACAAATTACAAAGCTACATACCATGACGAACATCAATAAGGATCCGCGGAATACCAATAGCTTCTGCAGCATCAGCAATTGAAATCTCCCTTTGCTTACGTGTCTTCTCAACAACACAGTTCACAAGCCTGCACACATAATTCTATAAAGTACAGAATTCTTTTCTTTGCGCCACTCAATTCAGCACCCATATCCATGTAATGTAGCAGGAACAAGATAAGCTCACCTAAGGATTGCCATGCAATACAGCATGGCTAGCATTTGTTCTGAATATAAATCATCTTTCTGTCCCTCACCTCTACAAGTATATATGACTTCCATCAGATGAAACCCAAAATCAAAATCGGAAACAGAAAATCTGTTAAACACAGGGAACAAACCAATTACCGAAAAAATGGATCTTTCTGCTGAATTTCAATGATTGAAGCAGTGACATCGATAACTACTGGCAGACATCCTCTGCTTCGCCAGGTTGAAATCTGAAACCCAGAAAAATTGGGTCCCAAACTAAAATTAAGCTCTTCAATTGCAACAAAAACAAATATCTAAGAAGAAACATAAGAGATTGTCTTGATATGGGTATTAGAGTATTTACCCTGTTAAGAGCAAAGGCAATCTTGTCCGGCGAAGTCGAGAAGAGTGATTTTCTGACATCCTCCCACTCGTCCCAGCTCAACCATGGGACCAATTTGTAACCGTTTGATGAAGACGAGGAAGAAATCTCCTCACCATCAGTAGCTGCCGCTGCATCTTCAAAACCTAACAGTGGCTCCATTACTACCTTCGATCCCGTCGGCGAGTTCTTATGAAAGGAGTGGTTTTTAGGGTTTAAAGCGTGCTCTGGCCTTCTGTGACGGTTGCCGGTGACCTGTCAAAATAATCTCTCTTTTTATTTTCCGGAAAATTATTCTTCAGTCCGAACCATTCTATATTAGCTAACTTTAACCATTAAAGGAGGCAGGCCCTTAATATTAGCATCTCTTTCATTTAATAATTGCTAATAATTTTACCAATAATTTATTGGTTTAAATGAAATAAATTTAATTTCTTTAAATAAAATCTTGAATTCAATCCTTATTAATAGAGAAATAAAGGTTAAGAATTTTTTTATATAAGAACTAATATTATTTTCGGATATTAATTCCTAATAATTCTTGTTTTATTGTTTATATATAAATTATAAATTAATCAACTTCAAGGTTGTAGAAAGTGTTAAGCGTAAGCGATTGCCCGCCCACAGCTTAGAGCTTAGAATGCATAGGCAGTGCTTAGGTTGCCTAGGTGATTTTTGAAAACAATTTTTTGATATAATTTTAAGAAAAAAATGTAAAGTAATTTTAAAAATTATAAAATAAATAAAAAAAATTGAATATTTTTCTATTCATTATCATGTCTAAAGAGCATAATTTAGAGGAATTACTTGACATTTAATATTTTTAATATAATTTTTATAATAAATTAAATGACATTATTTTATTAAGTTAAAAAAATTATTAAAAAAGAATTTATTCAGTCACTTTAGGCACCATTGAGCACATTTAATAGTGCTTAGATGTGCTTAATTGATCTAAATGATATAAACTACATTAAATTTTTATCTAAAAGTTGATGCAGGTAGAATTTAGGAATGTCAACGGGGTCCAGCGGGGTTGGAGAGTCTCTTTCCATTCACGGGATCGGAATCCCCACGGGAATTTTTAACAGGGGGCAAATTTTGCCCTCTAACCTCATTTCCCTCGAGATCCCTATTCCCTACAAATTAATATAAAAAAATAAAATTTTTATATATAATTAAGTAATATTTAATTATAATAAATAAAATTTTAAAAATTCAAGTATAATTAATTAAAATTCTTTAAATATAAATTATCCAAACATAAGTAAAGATCAATTTAACATAAATAACTAAAAGATTAATAATAGGTTAGATAAAATTAGATAAAATTTAGATTTTATTGAATTAGATTTAGATTTGAAAGTTAAATTAAATTTAAAATAAAACTAATTTATATATATTTTTTAATTTTTCACGAGAATAGGAATCCCCACATGGCCCCGCAGGGTGAGAAAAATTTCTCGTAAATTTTCACAAGGAAAAAAATACTTTACGTCTCTGCCCCGCGAAAAGAAATATTCTTTCTCATTCCGTCTCAATGACGGGATCCCCACGGGACCTCACAGGGATCGAGCCAAATTGCCATTCCTAGTAGAATTACACCTTATAGAGCTTAGGTCCGCTTTTTACGACACTACTTAGTTTTTAGTAACAATTTATTAATATAAAAAATTTGATGTCATTTAATTTTAAATTAATCAAAATATAATGTAATTTTTTTAAACCAAAAGAAGAGAATAAGAGTAAACTCTTTGTTTTTTTTTTTTTTTTTTCCAGTTTTTGTTTTTTCTTTTGCTTGTCCTTTTCCGCCAATTGATTTTCATCTTTGAATAAGTACAACCTAAACTAACAACTTTCTCACAATTAGGTACTTCAGCTTTCCAAACCAGGACAATGAAGGCCACATTTAAAAGAGAAGATCTGAATTAATACGCAAGACGGTGAAGTCCAGACGTGTACAAGCTATGCTATATTGCATAATCCATTGTCATCTAATGCACAAAAAGTTATTAAGTGCAGAGTCGTGTTGTACACATTGACAGAGCGAAGCATTTGTTCACTTTTTACTAATTTTTAAGCATTGAGATGCTTTTAGAGTTCTTCAGTTCAGCCACAAAGAAAAATGTTTACAAAGTTTGCATTTGTACCTGCTACATTCATATAATCGATCTTCTTTACATTCTGTAACTAAAAGCAACAATTACATAAGCAAAAAGGTTGTGCTTTGCACAAAATCAAGGTTTTGTTTACATTACAAGAAAAAATGCAATTCTCAATCACCCCAAACAAACTTGAAGATGTTCTTACTTGCAGCAGAACTGACCACGTTGTTACTTAGCTTCTTGAGCATCTCTTCTTGTGCACCAACATCACCATCCTTTTTAGACCAAAAAAAATTGGTTCCGAGTTAAAATGGAAATGCAATTGGAGACAGATTCCACTATGCTATTTTAGAATAAGTTCAGGTCTAGAGAAAAAGAACTCACAAGAAGGGAGTAGGCACGGGCTAGAGATAGAAGTGTCGGGTACATATCCACAACAGCTAGAGCAATATCCTCTGTTACCTGTGGTACCTGAATAGAAAAGATGTGAAATCACTTGATTGTTGAAGAAGTGAAAAATATTAAGTTCTTCACATATATCAAACAAATATGTCCCTAATACATGTTCGCTGATAAATTGATAGCACAGAACCATTGCTATACAAGTTCCCATGTATAATTAGGGCACAAAACTGCCATTGCACCACACAAGTGACCTTCCCTTATTGTAAGTACAATCTCACCTGCATAAGCTGAATGGCAAATACATCACTGACTGTAATTTTGTCCAGCTCTTGGCACCTTTTGATGAATTCGTTATAGAGAGGACAGACTCCAGGGCATCTAGAGGGGTCCTCAGGGAGGTATGATTTATAGTAATGAGTTATTGCTCTAGTAAGATGGCTGTACTTCTTTATGGTATCAGGTAAATTAATAGTTCTCTGCACATCAAAACCTTCCAGTATCTCTGTTGTGAAACATCTGCACAATGTACAAGCCTTCTCAATCACTAGCCATGAAAGAAAAAAATGGAGGGAGATGGTGATACTGGCATGAACAGAGAACAAAAACTGAAAACTAATCTCAAGTATTTGCAGGCCAGATTTGTAAGGTAAAATGTGACTTTTGACTAGACTGTCATATTTGTTTATAAATATTCAAATAATAATATAAAAAAAATATCTTGAAAAAAATATAAATAGAAAGACATGTATGAAAAGGGCATGCACAATTCAATATCAAAATCAAACAATATCAAATGTTCCTTTGGCAAATAAAAGAGATATAATCTAGTAAGAAGAATGTGACCAACTACAAGTACATAGAAAAATGCTTACGCTGTTTTGATACTTTCAGCAACTTCCGATCTATTTGGATCACCTTCCACAAGATATATTGGCTTCTTAAGTCCAGATCTCTTACAAAAAGTGAAAGCAACTTAAAATGGTCCGGTAAAAAGCATGTCAATAAAGGGTAGTAAAAGCAGAGTTTATTATGCGTAGTTACCAGAAGCCGTAATTTCTGATCCTTATAGCGATTGTCCCGTATTGAAGAGCGTAAGTCATCAATATTCTTCCTTTCAACAATAAAATCTAGAACATATTCACTGTGAAGAACCTTATGCCGCACTATCCAGATTCCATCTCCAATAGGTAGTCGCCTAAACTGGAGAAAAATAATTATCAAATATATCAGCCTACCCCTTTACAACTTATGGGCCCAAAAATTGACAAGTTAAATGCAAGAAGCAGTTTATCAAAATTAATGAAACTTGTGCTCATCAGAATAACGTGTATTGAATCATAAATTGAAAGCGGTATAATTGAAAAGCAGTATATTTAAAAACAAATCTTCAGATTTTATCAGCCTAGGCTTTTCTTATTTTCCTTTTTACTATTTTTTCTTGCATAGATTGGGATTTTGAGTTGCAGTTCTGGTCCTTAGCATGGTAAGATGCAATAGTTCCTACAGACATTCCAGCATCTAACAAAAAGTTAAGACCATATGTTTAGTGCCAGCTTGATCACGTGCTTACAAGTTGATTTTTAAAAAAATAATAATAAGTGGGAGAGGACTTAAGATCTTACTTCTGTTTTGATTTTGAAGTCTGAGCATATACTCTCAACAACCCTCCTGTTCCTTGACCTATTACCACAAGATTTATAAATATTGTCAGTTATCACTAGTGAGGTGTAACAACCCATTTTATGACTTAATCTGAAAAAAAAAAAAGAGGAGGTTAAGACAGTGAAAACATGTCCTCAACTTACTTCCTGATAGTGGAAAAGCCTGCAAGAGAAAGAAAAATCTAAAATTTGCTAACCTTTGGTTGCTAAACTGCTCTCTGTCATCTAATATTAAGATTACTTCGTATATATCCTCAAATCTCTCCCCCAAGCTCAGAGGTGGCAAACTTAAAACATTCATACTTGCTTCCAAACCATTTGTAATAGACTTTTCAGCAATGCAATCCTAAGAAAGTAAGGACAACATTTTTTAAGAATAATTTATAAGGTCAACAAAAATACATGCAAGTAGTTAGCCATTTAGATTTTTGAACAAACAAACAATGCTGATGCAAAAAGATATCCCAATGTGAAAGGTAAAATCACAATCTATCAAGATTCAAGGAAGAAAACACAAACATACAGTTAAAGAGCAAGCCCTCAAGGTAAACAAACTTGGAAGAGAACTGAAGCCTGGATTGTGTCCACCATCACAAGTTAAATCCACCAAATCACTATGATTTGAAGCAGGATTTTCTCCACCTGAGCATTGACTAATATCAAAAAAGGGTCCCATATTGTTCAATAAGAGAGAATAACTTATCATGGTTTCATTAATCAATGCTCAAACAAACAGGAATTCCTATCTTGAAATTTAAAAATATGAATGCAAACCATAAACTCGATCTTCTCGAAGGTGACACATGACTGCAGGCCATAGTGAAGAGAACTCTCTATCCTGGGAAGTTTCTGAAACTTCAGAAAATGCATGAAGAACTTGTTCCTTAGAGTAACCCATGGGCATAAACTGTAGAAAAGAAGTCTAAATCAGCAAAAGAGTGGTCAGAACAAGAAAGCAGAATGAAATAAGTGAATGCTTGAAACTCTAAGTACACAAGGAGTAACAAGAGGAAATTAATATCAAAAAAAAAAAAAAATTGTCAAAATATTGGAAGTTCCAAAGATAAGCAAAAAAGGTATCCATGAGTGAAGAGAGAGATTGACATTCTAATTGGAGAGTATAATTATATCAGCAAATTGCATCCATGGCAGCAATAAGGTATAAAATCACCATGGAGAATGGACAATAAAACCCATTATCAGAGAAAGAAAAATTACTTCAAAATTGAAGAGACAACTAGAAACACACACTTTTGGAGAAGTTTAAAGCATAGAGGTGGGTTAAGGTCAATACTATTTATAAAGGCAGATGCCTAACATTTTTCCCCTCACCCATCGTCTTTTTCTTTTTTCAATAATTTCAGGAAGGGGTGTGCAGGATAGTATCCTCATGTTCCTATCCAAAAACATATAACAGGAAAAACAAGAAAGAACTTTCAAAGCTTTCTGGAAGGTACCCTTTCAAGAAGTTCAACTGGGACATCTACTGAGCTCTTCTGGCTAAAGCCAGCAGAAGAAATTGTTTCTTCTCTGCAAGTATCAGGCTGAGCACACCCCAGATCCAACACATCATCTCTATGCAGATCAGAAGCCCCTAAATTAGTCAAATTTGTTCTGGAATTTGCCAAATTAGATCTCAACATGCATTCACGCGCAACTTCCTTGCCTGCCTCTGTCAATTTGTATCTGTGCAGAAACAGCAGCTTGCATGTTCATGTATAGAATAACAACTATATTCTACAAGCATTTTATGTTCATCTCAAGATTCCCTACCAAATAAAATGTCAATTACCCCACAAGTGAAAGGCAATTCCCATGCATAGTATGAAAGTATAACAAAAATGAGAGAATAAGGGCCATACTTTGCTGGATTACTCCATTTTGCAACTAATCCCTTATTTATCAATGTTGACATGCAGCTCCATCCAGTATACCAGTCCCTGGGAGAACTTCCAACTTGGCTAGGCTTCCCTTTTCCCTTTTCTGGCCTAATAATGCACAAAGCCAACTTGGAATTGATAATTTACTTCCAGAGTAATTTGCAATTCTGATAAACAAATTCAGTTATTGTCTACTGATAAGAACAGTTAACATACATAATTGGTGCCCTAGAAAGTCCACTTGCTTCAGCTGCATCAATTAGATCCTGTTTACGCATAAATTCATTTTCATCTGCCGTGCCCCTAATAACGAGAAATTCAGTGAATGCTTCAAGACTATGTTGACAAATTGGCTATAAAAAACATATTCAGAGAGATATATGGTTTTACCTGTATAGGGTAATCAGCAAGGCATATGCAACAGAGTTCCTTTGTGGCAAATATCGTCTTTTTCCTTTAGTTCTCTTATCTTTAATAGCAAAATGAGAATAAAGGTGGAAATTAATCAATATTGGAAGTGGATGAAAAGTTAAAATGAATACAAAACATGACAAACTACATTTACCGTTCTTTGTTGAGTCTTCTGCTTGTGAACTTCCTGAACTACTTTGAGTACTCTCAAAATAACCTTTCATAAGACTTAGAATCCATTTTCCCACACCCCTATACACAAAATGTAAACAACATTATCTCGAAAGGCAAATGAAACAACAAAAAATTATACATTGCCAAACAAAATGGATTCCTTTCCTTTTTAAATTTCATCTTGCAGTTTCCAGATGAGAAACAAACCAAATCCCAAAAATTCCATGATTCTTTCCATTCCCACATTCACCATGAAACTCGAAACTATGATGGATTAACTTCTTTGTTCACTCTCCTTGCACCAAAATACCAGACTACCCAACAACCCACCAATAAAAATGCAATCTTTGAAGCAAAGAACTCTTAACTTTTCCCTCAAATTCCCCAGTAAAACCCCAACATACGAACAATCAAACGAGCAGACAGGGAACAAAAAAGAAAAAAAAAAAGGAAAAGAAAAAGACATACTTGATGGCATTGAGTTCTTTGAGGGTCTTGATGGGATGTTGTGCATTGCAAATGTTGTAGTAGGCCTTAGAGAGAGTATTATCCGTGTTCTCCGGTATCCCTTTTGGCTTCTCAGCTAACTCCTGCCTCTTCTGCACGAAGTACTTGGCTAATTCTTCGTTCTCCGGACACAGAACTCGGCTCTGCTGATCCATGGGTCTGTTAATTTCAAAAGATTTTGTCTGGGTTTTTCATGCGGGAATTGGGATCGATCGGAGGCAACGAAACGGAGTTCGCAAAATCGCGCCAGGTCCTTCTGGGCTTTAGAAGATTTGAAAGGGGCGAGACATCCTTGCCTTTGGTGTTTTACGAAAGGACGAAATTAACCCCCAGTTAGTGACGTGGCTTACTATGATTCGCTTGTTTCTCAAATGGATAGTGGGCCGTATGAGCCATAAATAAATTTCAAAAAGTGGCAATATCTGACCATAATTCATTTCAAGGGGGCAAATAGGCCCAGGACCAAAACTTGAAGAGAGTAAATTTGTTTTCCAGGTCCCTCACCTTTTTTTTTTTTTCTAAAAAACAAAAAATAATTCTTTATTCGAAATTGAAAGATGATAGCAACACTCCTTTTTTCTTTTTCTTTTTTTTTTACAAGTATAATTTGAGGTGGAAGATGGAGAATTGTAATATAATAAGTCATGATTCTAACCTTAATTGTTAGTAAAATATTAAATATATTTACTTAGTAGCTCATGAGATTTGAAATATCAGCAGCACTCTTTGTGATTAGTCACTAATCAATCCACATGGCATAAGATTTTGACAAAGATGCTTTGATTCAAAAAAATTTTATTAAAAAAAAAAAAAAACTCATGCTATCGTTTTCTCTTATTGAAAATATTTGTTGTCCCTTTTCTTTAATTTTGCTGTCTCGAATCAATATATTCTCCTTTTTTCTAAAATAACAGTTATTTTTTATTTTAAATTTATTTTGAGTTAATTATTTTTTTAAGATAAAATAAATATTTTTTTACTTTAATTATGAGTGCATTTGGCATTATAGTTGAATTTTTTTATAGTTGTATAATATTTTTAAATATGTGTATTTAATTTTTTTTTCAAACTAATTTTTTTATAAACTATAGAAAGCCACAACAAATTACAATACATCTACAATAATTATATATATATAAAGTTATAAACCTTACTTTTGAGTTTTTTTGTTGTGATTTTCATGAACAATACATAATATTTAATGCAATTACAAAATTACTCATTAAAACTCAATTTCATTTAATTTAATTATATCATAATTTATAATATTTTATTTAAACTTAACCTCTTATTTATTTAAAGATTTTATAAAAAAAATTAAAGACTCATTCCCTCTTTATAAGTTGCTCTCCCGTAAAACTAAAAAAAAACCCATTATAATAAATCTAAAAAACTTAAATTATTAAGAAGTAGTAAATATTATTTATTTTAATAATTATGCACCATATAATATTTTTAAATTTTAATTAATAATTAATAAATTTATTATATTTCATTCATAATACTTTTAAAAAAATTAACTAAACACCAAAATAAATTTAATCACAATTATAACATAGTATAATTCAAAACAGTCACAGATATAATTATAATTACAATTATAACTATAGTTACAATTATAATAATTTATAACAATTCTAAACATACCTTATATCATTATCTATCTATTTTAATTAATTATTCAATTACAAAATTTTTATTCACAATTATAACATAGTATAATTCAAAACAGTC
>BPVZ01000005.1:4987449-4998513 GCA_020521535.1 Rubroshorea leprosula
TTTTATTTTTTATTTTTTAAAAATATTATAGATAAATATAATTATTATTTATAAATCTTTCATTTAAAAAAAATGAAAAAAGGACAGTTTGGAACAGAATGGTTTTGATAATTCTAAGCATTTAAGTCTGTTTTTTTTTTCTTTTCTTTTCTGTAAAAACAATAGTCTATTAATTAGCATTTATGTCTGTTTGGATTTGACTTTTTTTTTTTTTTTGAAAAGGTAATAATTAAAGGAGTTAGTGTGTTAGAAGGATTAGTGTGTAAAGAGGATATTAAACCCGGAACATGAGATACAAATTACATGTTGTCCCAAAAGGCAGCAGATTGACATTGGGCCACGCACGTTAGAATGCAAGTTGACCTTTTTGTTACAATTTACATTGTAGAAGACTTGTTAATTTTGTTTTGTTTTATTATAGTATTTTTTTTTTGACAAAGATAATGATTAGAAAATTAGTGAATTAATTGTTAGCAGTTGGTTTTCAAACCGAGTGAACATTGCACCTACTTAAATAAGGCGCGCGACTATCAAACCGTAATTTGGTGAAATTCACAACTATAATGGAGCTCGAAACTTCGACCACCATCTCACTTAAATACTAAGGTTTGGGGCGGACCATTGGATCAAGAAACCCAATTTATTATAGTATCGAACTCATATTACACTACAAAACTCCAGTCATAGAATAAAGGAATCCTTCTTTTAAGAGAGAGTTCTCCTTAATTCTATAATTAGTATTTTGCCGCTCATATTGCAAACTTATTTTTTACAGTTAAAGGGCTAGTGAATCCAAGCATTCCCTCTGCCCGCTTCCCAAAATTACCGTATAGTCTTAGAAAAAAAATTATTATTATTTTTAAAATAAAAATTCACTTTCATATAAATTTTATATATTTTAATATTAATATAAAGTTTTCATTTTTTATTTTTTATTTTTAATACTTAAAATTTATCACAAATTTTTAAATAAAAAATAATTATCTATAATAAATATAATAATAAATAAATAACTATCAATTATTAAAAATAAAAAAATTAAAAATTAAAATTTTATATGAATATAAAATACAAAATTTATATATGTAAATAAACCCCTAACCTGCCCAGTAAGCATGACTAGATGGTTATTTTTGCAATGATTAAGTAGCCAAAACAAACTATGACCAGCAA
This sequence comes from Rubroshorea leprosula, assembly GCA_020521535.1. NCBI lineage: Eukaryota > Viridiplantae > Streptophyta > Magnoliopsida > Malvales > Dipterocarpaceae > Rubroshorea > Rubroshorea leprosula. The sequence continues at coordinate 4,988,623 of BPVZ01000005.1, forward strand.
GCTCCACGCTTGTACCCTGCTTAAAAACGGTATGCTTTCACATGGATCTCATTTCAACCTCACTTGAAATAAGCAACGTACGCATACCAAAATTCTGCAAAAATCAGTATAACTCCTCCCTCAAAACCCCTATATAAACCCTCCACCCCACACAGTCATGAACAAGGCCTACACACAGAGAGATGGCCACCACCAACACCCAATTCACAACCACCTTAGCCGCTTTCCTTATCATCGCAGCAATCACGGTTTCCCATGACGGGTTGGTGTCGGGCCAGGGATGCCAAGCTGACTTGCAGAATCTCGTAGCGCAATGTGCAATGTATGTTCAAAGGGCCGGCCCCAAATTGAACCCATCCCCCTCATGCTGCAGCGTTGTTGTTCATGTTGATATTCCCTGCATCTGCAACTACATCACCAGTGGCATTGAGCGGGTGATTGACATGGAAAAGGTGACTTATGTTGCTGGATACTGTGGCAAGGCCCTCGCCCCCGGGACCAAATGTGGAAGTAAGAATCCATTAATGAAAATGAAAATGTAACTTTAATTAACTTATTCTAATGTTATGGATGAAATAATTAGTTTATAACTGATGTTATTTTTCTTTTGATTTTAAAGGTTATACGGTTCCTGGAAGTGCTGAAGGTGAAGATGAGGAAAACGAATTCCCTATTCCCAGTGTGGGAAGTGATGAAGTCCCTGTTCTCAGTGTGGAGGAAGAAGAAGCTCCTAGTCCTAGTCCTAGTCCTAGCGTGGCCGCGGACGATGGTGAACCGCCAGAGGTTATGCCTTGGATGCCTTGGATGCCATGGATTATACGTGGCCCTAGGAATTAATCTCCGAGCATCAAGAAAAAGATGCTTGTGGAAACCAAAAAAGAAAAAGAAAAAGATGCTTGTGATGAAATAAACAACGTCTGCTTTAGTCATGTCATGTGTGGAGAAAAAGAATCTGTAATGACTGTGAACAACGTCAGTAAAATTATCAAATAATAATTTTCATATAAAAATCTACTATAATTTGGCATCCTTCTTGAAATTGCAATATATATATATATAGAGGATTAATATTTACCTATTTTATCTTTTAAAAAATAAAAAATAAAAAATATATTTTAAAATTATATTATTTTAATAAAATATAATAAAAAAATTTTAAAAAAATAGTTTAATTCATATTTAAAAAATAAAGTGTTTTAGCATTTTTTTAATAAAAAATTATTAAAATAACATAATTTTTAAATAATTTTTCTTATAATTTTTAAGATATAAAGCTTATGAGCATTTTTTCTTTTATATATATACCTATAGTAATTTAATTTTATTTGAAAAAGCATAATACATAGGTCAATTTTTTGTATTAAAAAAAAAATATGGCAAATTTTGTAATGTAGGACTGGTTTTTTAATTTTAAAACAAATTGGATTGCTAGGAAAAAGCCGATTGGGAATAGAAACAAAATTTATGTCCTCCATTTCACAATTCGCCATAATTGGTGTCCTTTAGTTAACGGTTTTGGGGCATCTTTGAGATTTGGGCTCATCACCAACGGCCTTTGAGAAAAAGAGATTTGATCTCGGCCCATCTTCAGACACCTTCTAGAAGAAAACAGTCTTTTATCTACAACGAAAAGAATAATTAAATAAAAAAAAAAAAGAGAAAAAATCTCACAGCGGCTTCTCTCCAGCCGTCCGATCATTCTTTTTAGCACAAAATCATCATTTCTTATCCACGTGTTCCCGAACCTTAGGTTCGGTACCCAAAGCAAACAGCTTCGGCTCCCTCCTAATTTTCTCTTTGCTTTTTATGCCCTGAATCTCCCTCTGTAGTATAGACTCTAGACGGTAGAGTTGCTGCGTCAACGGCGGAGGTAAAACTTCAGTCTTTTCTGATCGGTGGTTTTTAATTTTTTCTGGATTTTCGGGTGATTTTAGGGCTTTATTTTGATGCCAATTTCAGATTTTTCTTTGGAGTATATGATTGATTGAGGAAATATAATGGCGAGCGAGGGTGGAGTAAAATCAACATTGAATCCGAACGCGCCGCTGTTCATTCCGGCGGCTTTTCGTCAAGTAGAGGATTTTTCGCCGGAATGGTGGGAGCTGGTGAAGACTTCGGCTTGGTTCCGTGATTACTGGTTAAACGAACATCCGGAGGAGAGTTTCGTTGCTGATGAAGACGAGGAAGACGGTGGAGATATTGTCGACTTGATATCGGAGACGTTTGAGCTCGGATTAAACGAAGATCCGTTTGAGGAATTGGTTCCTGATTTTGGTGATCCGGAGAAAGGAGAATCGGGATCCGTCGATGGTTCTGAGAAGGAAAAGAATCGCCCAAACGGTACGCTTGATTTCTAAATTGCTTTGTGTTTGTTTAGAAAATTAGGTGGAATCAGATCGAATTGTGATCCAAAACAGAGAAAAATACTCAATTTTGATTCAAATTGGATGAAAGTAGTTAGATTGCAGTTTTCTTGAATCTTGGTTTTGGAATCAGGAATTCAGATTGATGCAAAGGCTGTATTGAGGAGTCTGAAAGTGGCAGAGTCTCCCAGTGAAAGGAGTCCGAAGTCACCGGCAGGATCACCGAAGTACGCGGAGAAGCCAGCCAAGTACGTGAGCCCTAAATGCAGTCCTCGAGTCATCCACCAACCTCGTTGAAGGAGCTGAGACTAGAGGGGTTCTCTTACCAACTCACCGAGTCACTGACATGGGTAGTTAAATTTCTGTGTCACCCCTGTACATGAAAAATTGCAACTTTTTCATGCTTACCTAAAATGGTCCTTACGTTTTACTCTGTTAATCTGTTTACTGTTATGTGAGTCTTTGTGGAATCTGGTTGTTAGAAATCGAAAGTTGTGTCTTTGATTTAGAATTGTACATTTGTGTTAGAACTTAATGGATGGAGTCAATGTTAGTATTCCTGGTGGAATCAAAACTACCATTTTGTTTTGTTTTAGATGTAATAATATTTCCAGTGTTCAAGAGAACCCTCATGGTTTCAGTTTTCATAGATACATTGCAATCCATTGCCGTTCAATATCGGGTGTGTAACTTAAATTATTAGATAGATTGCGGGTTTTCTAATATTGAAGCCCGTTCTAATGTAGAGACTCTAGGTTTTAAAATAAGAAATTATCTTCAAAGCCCAAAGCCTCTATTTGCACCCTTCAATTATTTCTTTTTCGTGCAACACTTTCCAGATATTTTTCCTTTGTCAATGCTCTCCATTTTTTAAAATATATGAAAATTTTAATATTTTAATGAGTTATCTTGTCATTTTAATAACCATTAAAAAGTGTAATACGTGACATCCAAATAATGATGTGGGTGTTATGTGGCGTTATTTATCTAATGTGGATGATTTGTTGAAGATGTGGCATGATGACATGGCATAATTTTACATGAAAACCTCCTAACCAAAAAAAAAGAAGAACCAGAGCAAGGTGGAACCTAGAGTAAAGGAACCTAACTCTGGTTCTCAAGGAACCCAAACTGGGTTCTTCACGACGAGGAACCTAATCTGGGTTCCATGACAAACCCAAACTGCGGTCCATTATGAGGAATCCAAAGTTGGGTTCCTCGTCATAGTGGAACCCAATTTGTACCTTTTTTATGCCTTTCTTGCACCTTTTTTTTTTCTGTGATTCTTTTTGATTTTGATATAATAATAAGATGATGATTTGATTCTTTGATGGGTTCTCAACTTTTCTTGCAAGTGAATCAAAAGATTGTTCCTTTTTTTCCAATCTGAATCAACCTCCATTAGAACCATGGATGAAATCTTTTTCGATCTTCCATGGAGGCTGGGTTCCTCGTCAAAACTAGGTTCCTCACGAACCTAGCTTTGGGTTCCTCCTAAAACCCAATTTTGGGTTTGTGGAACCCTAGAACCTGGGTTCCCTGCAGAACCCAAGAGGATGATGAAGAGGACGATGCAGAGGGTGAAGATGATGTCGAGGATGAGGAGAAAAAAGAAGGTGAAAAAATTAAAGTTAATTATGTTTTAATTCATTTAATTTTCTGTTTTAGTTTTTTTTTTTTTTTTTGTTGGGAGGTATTCATATGAAATCATGCCATGTCATAAAAAATCACTCACATTGGATAAATAATGCCACATAACACCCACGTCATTTTTTGAATGTCACTTATTGTATTTTTTAAAGATTATTAATGGTGACGTAACTGCCAGTTAAAATATTAGATTTTTCATGGATTTGGAAAAATAAAAGGTGTTAATTGAGAGGAAAATATTTGAAAAATGTTGACTACGAAAAAAAATTAATTGGAGGATGCAAATAGGAGTTTTGGCCATCTTAAAAACCAATGAAATTCTAAGATTTTAATGAGCTTGGTTTCCTAAGAGAAACAAATCCAAATTTTCACATTTTTAGTGGGTGGAACGCTGCTGAAGTTAGTATTCAGCGATTGCGGACTTCCGAACCCTTGGCCTGATTTGAGAAATTAAGATTTTGAAGAAACCAAATTCAGAGCTAAATTTGCCGATAATTTAACAGAGCAAATAAACTCAGGCATGAAAAGTGAAATTGAACCAAAAATGTCATCAACCCCCACCTTTTTCTCCTCTTTTTGCTTATTTGATCTGTAAGGAACATGAAAGCATGATGAAGGACATCCTATTAACCCTGACACATGTTACGCCATAATTGTTAAACAGACACGAAACCCTGACAGCTCAATGCTCCATTAAAATAATCTCCGTCAGAAAGCACCAGTTGTCCCTTATGTAACCTACTTTTCATGAGCAAATTTTATATTTTTCAAAGTAGCCGTTACACCTCTCCCTATTCCTACTTATGCACTCAATCTCTCTCTTAACAGGACATCCGTGGCGCCCTCCTCCTTCAGCCCCTACGCTCCTCTTTCACTCTCTATATCTATAACCTGTTCCCATTTAGAATCCAATAATAGTTCTTCCCATGGATCTTTCCCTGACCCCCCTTTTGTCTTCTTCAACATCGAGAAGTACCAGTAGTGATAGCAGTAAAGCTGATGATAGCCCGCCAGTATCTGGTCGTTTTGAGCTGCAGGGTGTTAGTAAGTTTCAATTTCCCTGCAAATCCTTATCTGGGTTTCAATCATACCGGTCCCTGGCCGTGCTTTCTGGCCATATGGGATCGGTTTCCTGCTTGGCCTTGTGTGGGGAGTTCATTCTGAGTGCATCACAAGGGAAGGATATAATAGTGTGGCAGCAGCCTGATTTGAGGATGTTTACCAAGTTTGGACACGGTGATGGCTCAGTGAAAGCCCTGGTGACTGTGGGAAACAAGGTTTTTACCGCACATCAAGATAGCAGGATCAGAGTATGGAAGGTGTCAAGAAGCTCAGAGAATATGTTTAGGCTTGTCAACACACTTCCTACTACTAAGGACTACTTGGGGAAGTTCATGAAACAGAGCAATTATGTGCACACCAGAAGGCATCATAAGAGGTTATGGATCGAGCACGCCGATAGTATTTCCTGTTTGACATTCTACAATGGGTTGATCTATTCAGGTTCATGGGATAAGACCCTTAAAGTGTGGAGGATATCGGATTTGAAGTGTTTGGAATCAATAAAAGCTCATGATGATGCTGTCAATGGCGTGGTGGCATGCAGGGGAGTAGTCTATTCGGCATCCGCGGATGGGAAGATTAAGGCCTGGGGAAAAGAAGGGAAGACAAATCATTCATTGAAGGGGATTTTGGAGGGGCATAAGGATGTATCATTGAATTCAGTGATTATATCTGAGGATGGGAGGTGGGTCTATGGAGGGGGTTCAGATGGATTTGTAATGGGGTGGGAGGGAAATGCTGATTTTGTGAGCTGGAAATTGGTATCTGAGACAAAAGCACACCAAATGGCTGTTCTGTGTATGTGCCTGACTGGGCAGTTTCTCTGTAGTGGCTCAGCCGATAAGACAATTGGCATATGGAGAAGAGAGGCTTATGGAATACTCAACAAGATCGGAGTCATAGGGGGCCATGAAGGGCCAGTCAAGTGCTTACAGGCATCACCTAACAATGTTGGTGGGGGTTTCTTGCTCTATAGTGGTGGCCTGGATAAAAGCCTAAGGGTTTGGTGGGTGCCCAAAAACTCTGGAAAATCAGAAGACATCAGAACACAAAATATAAACAGAAGTCTATGGACTTAGGAAGATTTTCAATTTTTCAGGATTTGTGTTACTAAATATAAGTTAGTAATGAAGCACTGCTTCTCTTTTTTGAATTTCTTGCAGAGCTTCATTTGAGTAAACATACTATAGAATAATGGCATGATCTGGTTTTCATTTCTTCTTCTTTTTCATTTTCCCACTGTTTCCCGGATTGATACTGATACAGTTGTTACAATTCTTGTTAATATTTTGTTCCACAATTAAATGCTTACATTGATGCTTTCTATTGTTTACTGAGGAATTAAATGTCTCGTTGGAACACATTCAGTGTTTTTGTCAAGCAAGGACAAACAACATTACAGAAATAGACAATATGTCTTCTCAGCTTCCTTTTCCTGTTCTGTCTTCTGCAGGTTCTGCATTCTTTATTATGTTTTAGCCATCCAAATCAATGAACCAAACAATGTTTTCTGGGTAGCTTGCATGCTTATGTTTCGGCTCCTGTCATGTGGGTAACTTGACCATAAAACTGAAAAGATAACTACCGACCCTGGAGGATTAACGAATCCATCTCTTTTTTATTTTTTTGGTTGTAAAAACAGGGGATCTTTCTTCATTACATAGATTTTGTGAGATTAGTGAAGGGTTCTTCACCTAGGAATAATTGAGATAAAAAAAGTAGGACATGTCCTAACTCTTGAACGCACTGGTGAAAGAACGAGCAAGCACATGCACCAGCAGCCAGAAATAGAACTTTAAACCTTTAGAAAGCAACCACTCAGCTTGTTGAACCATAAAGCAGTGACCCAAGAATTGCTCTGATTGACAGGAAAAATTTTGGAACTCAATCAATAGATTTCTTGGAAAAAAGTTGTGACAGTAAGCATTAATATCCCTTTCATTGGATAGGAATAGCAGAGGACTTCCATACATTTTCATCATTATCACAAAGAAACTATAAATAAGTTGCACTGTCATTTTTGAGCTTAGCGACGGTGTTTGTTGGGTGAGAATTGGAGAGTTTGCCCAATCATTCTTGCTCGAAGCACGCGCATTATTTGGAAGGATTAAGTAAATTGTTATCCGATCAAGGGTACAAGTGAAGTGGTGTTTTAGACTTGCTTGTAGAAGAGGACATATGCCTGGTCGTGCAAGACCTTGTTTGTTCCAATGGCAGTGACAGAGGCATCATCAAAATGAAGCCATTGGCCATTATGACACCTTGCGTCGGCAGTATAATGCCCCTTGGATGGCTCCCACCCATGGTGGGTTATTGTTGCAACAAGTTCGTACTTACGGCCCTGTAAGAAAATAATCAAAAAAAAGAAAAGAAAAGAAAAGATTTTTGTAATGGTTCATCAAAAACGATAGGTAATATCAATAACATTGGGAAATGCAAATTAATTCCAACTGGTTTTGGCAAATTAAATGGACTAAGCACAATAACAAAATTTTGAGCTCTACCCTATGACTAATCATCAACAATGCCTCAATGGTGAAGTATTACCTCGGTGGTGGTAGACACAAGCAGTTCACGTCCCAACAACAATTCAAGAGGAAAGTGAACAGGCTTATGCAACTTGGTGCTCCCTTGGCTGCCATAACTAAATCGCATGAGGTGCAATATCATTATTTTGGAAAGCGCCTGTATCTTAATGGATTTTTTGGCAGTCACCAGCCCAGACTGCAGGGCATAAAACGGAGGAAACATCCAATTATTCACAAACATATAAGCCTATGTCATAGGTACAAGAAAGATATCGATTTTCACGGTCAAAGGGGAAAAAAGGAAACTTTCAGCTGCACTTGTCAAAAGTCTAAGCAACATTCAGTTCCATATCCCAGAAATAATGATATGGTGCAACCAAAAAACAGTATAAAACTACTAAAATAGTCAATAATTGAATAAAAACAACAAATTAGATGGGATACCTTCCCAGCTGTTGGACGATACCCTTCGAGATATTCTGCAGCAGAGAACAAATGAAGTGCATCCTCAATAGTATGAACTGCTTCTGGATGGACATCAAGGTGAAGGAGGAGAAATGGTTGGACAGTAGCAGAAGCTTTATTTCCTACTCCAGATGAAATATAATAAAAACAGGACTCCAAGGTTAATGATACTTCAGGATAAGCTAGAATACACACTCCCCCCCTCCCAACCAAAAAATAAAAATAAAATAAAATAAAGACCAACTTAAAGACACAAGGAAAACAATGTTTATTCCTAGTGGTGAGTATTTTTACCTTTTGCCTTCACCACACTTTTCAACTGGCCCCCAAAAATATTACTAAGCTCTGAAGGAAGAAAACTTTGTGTTCTTGTCACAGCTGATTTGTTCTTTGGACCGACAGTCTCCCATTCACCATCTTCTACAGAAGAAACTAGAGATGAATTTTCCCTGTTACCAGCAATTTGTCCTTCAAGCTTGAGTAACTCATCATGCATTTGATGCAAGACAAAACTTAAGAACTCCTGAGCATCTTCCTGCCTGGAAATGATAAAAGCAAAATAATCAAAATGCAATTACCACCTACAAACACTAAATAGCCTCTAGTTGTTAAGCAGAATGACAGCAAACCACTTGTTTCCATCCACTTTTCCATCTGGACTGTCTTACTCATTTTTCTATCCCACAGTTCAGAAAAAATTTCATCCAACCAAAAACACAAAAAGATTGAGAAAATGTGGCAACTTGGCAAAAGGCGGCAAAAAGCAGCAAAAGGCTAAAAACTTTATTGAAATCAATATGTGGATGTTGGAATCTGATTTGATATGTAAAAATTGATGCCAGGACTACAAATGCCTTAAACATTTTTAAAGGAGAAGAAATCACATACTATGTATACAATATATGAAGGATGTGGAGATATGAAGATAGTAACTAAACCTGTAAATTACAAGTTCCTTAAATGAAGCACTGAAAGGGGTCCACAAGTAATACATCTGAAACTGTAGTCATGAAATACAAAGAAAGTGCCATGCTTCCACCAGCAAAAGTTTGGTTGTTTCAGGCAATAGATTTGCAAATTTAAATCAGATATTAAACATCAAGGGGGGGGGGGGGTAATTAGTATGAAAACTGCACAAACCTTGGCCTGCCAGATATGCAATTTGGCACATCTGGAGTAAAACCTTTAAGGACAGCTTCAAACATGATAGGACAGAGAGGCCTAGCAATCTCCAGAACAGTCACATCTTTCTTCTTTAAGTTAGAATCACTATGTGAGTCAAATTCAGAGATAAACTCCACAAACGCATTCAGTGTTGGATAGCCAACCTAATAAATCAAAGTAATAGAGAGCTTATCTTAGAAAATAATGTTGACCAATATATATTACCAGTCCCATACAAAAATAATAACACATATTTAACAAGCAAGACATACATTCCTAGATATTTGAATTGAGTTTTAATTTATTTTCTATAGATTAAAGTTAAAAAAAAAAACACCAACAGCAACAACAATCACAGTTTTCGCCAAAACCAAACATCTGCATATATTTTAAATGACGCATAAATGCGCGGGAGACAAACATGGGGCAAAATTCATACCTTAGGGATGCTACGAAGTCTAATTTGCTGCAACAGCTGGACAAAAGGGGAGCAGGCTAGGAGAGCCTGCAGAGTTGCACTGAGAAAGCATACATTCCCAGAGTTGATTATTCCTCGAGGTAACAAGTTGCTAACAATTGGAACGGGCTCACTAGTTGTCTTTGTATCATCTCCTCTGACCATGCAGGCTAATGAAACATCAGCTATGCCATTTTGCTTG
>BPVZ01000005.1:5001807-5038322 GCA_020521535.1 Rubroshorea leprosula
CCATACGGGGCTTCTGCTTGCTTACAAGACTTCTCATAACAAAAACAGTTTGATACTATAAATTTTCTGATTTAAATTCATGATTATTTTGTCAACACCAGATTTAGTAAACTTCAGATATAATGTAAAAACACATCACTTATTGCAATAGAAATTAGGTATGAAGGAGAGACATGAGAGGGATCATTAATAGGTTTCAATCACCATTTACCATGGCAAGTTGTTTCATTTTAACAGACTCAGAAAGAGATATAACAATAGAACACAGGTTGTCACAGAGCTACTAAAACAAATTATCACCTCCATGGCAAGTCCATATGTTGTGGTAGAAGGCCGTTGACTTTGTTTCTTTAACTCCTGCAAAACCCAGAATGCCCCCTCCCACTGCCTCCTCTTAGCACAAGCGTTTAAGATCTGCATGCAGAAGAAAATACATTCTTTACAATCAAACATCAAATTACAAACATTCAAATAATACAAGGACCTGTCTGAGTTTAGAGGATGGAAAATCGCAGTACATAAAATTTACCACATCAGTTATCGAGAACTAATACAGTTCAAAATTTTAAATAGCATTTTGAGGTATTGATTCATCTTAACCAATGATATTTTCGCCCAAGAATAAGGAGAATGCAAAATTATGCCACTGTAAAGAATGGCACAATCACCAAAACAGATAATAATCAGAGTAACAAAAAACAAAAGCAGTTAATGTAATATGTTACTTCTAGATCAATTAACCAATAAGAATAATAGATATGTGGCAATATAATATTGTGATTGAAAGATGAACTTAAAAGCTGGCAGTCAATGATTTGTTAATTGAGCAAAATAGAGAAGATATGGGATTCTTCTCTAAAATATTGATGACCTGATTACAAATACCTATCACTCACCGCATTGTAAACCACAAGATCGGGTTCTAATCGTGGGTCCCACTTCCCAAGTAAATCATGCTTGAATTTCTTCTTGGGAGGAGATCGCATGCTATCAATCACATCAAAGAGTTCCTTCAAACACCCTGCTTGTCCAAGTGTGATGGCAATACAACGATAAGCAACTAAGTCAGGATATGAAGACATTTGTTGCTGCAGAGAAACGAAATGAACATTCATATTAGCTGGTAAAAGCCTACTTTTTCTATTAATTAAAAGTGCATAGCAGGAGAAAGGAAAGCACCATACCCATGAGACATGATGTCCATTACCTGCATTGCACAAAATAAATTAAGAGCTTCCACAGGTCTTCTTGCCTTCCCAAGTACATTAAGTGCAGTTGTGTAAATATGTCTATGACAAAAAGTACATCTTGTTAAAAGATACTTATGTACAACATAACGTTTTGAAGTAACTCAACAAGCTGCAGGATTCTAGGACAGAAATGAATAGACAAAAGGTTCCAAAACAAATATTTTCAGAATGTAGCTTTCTTAAGCACTGTATTATTAGCTTGCAGTTATTCTTGAAATGAAGACCTACTGGAAAATGCAGGTAGGGAAGAGTGGTGCGGAGAGAAAATACCTCAGCCTGTGGGACTTGAAACGTTCACCCATTTGAAGCCACTCCATAACTTGAACTACCCTCCTCCAGTTTCCTAATTCACCCAATAACTGGATTACTCTCAATATAGAATGGTCTGAAAATTTGATTTTGGCACTCCTCATCATCTTAGAGAACATCCACTCAGGCATATCAATGTCTGCACCATTCAACCTGATAAAATAAACCACTTCAACGTGAATCACATAGCAAATTGTGTCCAAACTCCATTCCAATAGTGTCTCTAGCAGTTTAGTATACACCAGAAGAAAAATCAAAAAGCACATAGTAGCAAACATAAAAAAAGCCCAGTGAAGAGAAGTGAGAAGTATGGAACAACACAGCTCTAGAAGAATAAAACGAGTACATAAGTCTGCTAATTGAATGAAAACACCCATAAACTATATTGTTCTTGAGAGACAAACAATAGTTCCAACATAAGAAAAGACAGAAAGAAGGAAAGGCAGGGCATACATACGATTTTGCTAATTTTTGGGTTCTCTCTTCCATTTCCATTCGGGAAACTCGTGGCTTATCTAGAACGCCATTGAATTCTTCAAGGTTCTTGAAGGCAGCTCTTTCAATCTCCATTTTATTATCACTACCCTTTTTCAGAAATGCCTTATCACCTTTGCTGGTTCGAGCTCCTTCACCATTCCCCTTCACTTCATGGCGTTCAACATATTCACACACCTCTTCTTCATCAGAGAACTCTCCAAACTTCCTCAACTTCACATCTTCTTCATCTCTTTGAGGTAAAACTGTTCTGGACCCATAATTTCGCCTTGAATCATCTACAGTCTTGTATCTCTTAGACTTAAGAACTAGTTTTTTCTCTTGAGCAGTTTTAACAGACTCCATATCTTTCAAATACTCATGGAAAGATGGCCTAAACTCCATCTCTTCTCTAGGAATCCCACCACCAATCCTATTAATCAACGTAAAACGCAACGTCCTTATCTTCTTCTTCAAATCAACACCCGAAACGGGTCTATGTGAAGAAAACCCATTTGAAAAAAAGGGATTCTGGTAACCCGAAGAGCTGCAAGTACCATTTCTTTCGAAAGTAGAGATGACCATTTCAGCATTCCATAGAAACATCACAAACATCTCTATTTCAGACCCAGAAAGCAAAAACCCGAAGTCAAGCTGAACCCAATTGTTTCACAACTGGAACACCATAATTGGTCATTCCATAGCTTCTTTCCTTGTCTGAATTCCTCTTGCGTGGAGCGAGTAGAGAAATCAGCAAAAGGAACAAACTTTTTCCATGGGAACAGAAAATCTACCCCCTTCAACTCTATCCAGGATCCCCCACCCCTTCAGTCACCCATCAACTCTTCCTTGGGCCAAAGTTTGGCTGATCCATCCATGGATCAGCAGATGGACTTAAACCCATAGAAATGCATTCTCTTGGGCTTGATGTGAACTGGGCTCATCCTTGATCCATGTGAAAGAGACTTGATTCATTTTCAGTGCCGCAGCCTACATGCAACCTTCTAGCAGAAAAACAAAATTAGAGAAGATTCAGGTTCTATTTTCCCTCCCACAATCCGTCATTTTCTCCAAGGACAGAACTTGAAGCCTCCAAAACCTAGCACTAGCAGATATTAATGAGTATTGGCCCCTAATTATGGTAGGATCACTCTCATTGTTTCCTGGTGGGGCTGGAGGCAAATAATGGCTGTCCTTGCTTACTTTGGCATGTGCCCATTTTCTGACACAATTTTATCCTATGTATGGCTTTCAAGCCTTCTCAATCATCACTGCAGCCCTTTTATCCACACTAATAGCCCTCCATAATCAAGCATAATTGAATCGTTATTCAGTCTTTAAAGGAGGAAATTGCCAGGGTTATCCACAGATAAACTTTGGTAGCTTTTGAGTCTTGACTGAGATAAGATAATGCTAGAGCCTCCTTAAGTAGTCTTTGAATGTGGTCAAAGATCAACGTAGTCATCTTATCCTTCTAGCCATTATTTACACAGATAAGTCTCTTTAATTCTTTCTTTTTTTTTCTTTCATCACTTAATCCACCTCATTTATATGTCACACAATTCAAATTCAAAATTTTTTATTTTTATCAAAAAAAAAAAAAAAAAGATTAATTTTGAATTAGTTAAGTAGTTGACTTCCCATCTCATTATTATAGTTTGGTGTTATATATAATTTCCTAATTCTTGCTTAAGGTTGATTGCATAAAATGTGAGCCAATGATGGATCATATTGTTTAGTGATCTTAAATGGTGAGTAGAATCGAAATTTGTGATACACTAATCAATTAGAGTAGTAGGGAATAGGGATAGGGAACTAAGGGAAAGTTAGAACCTTTGCTTTTCTTCTTCTGATAAAAAGATGAGTACGAGACTATTAGTATTAGCATGAATCATGGATATCATGACTACTCTTGTGCTTGGGCCCCTTTAACAGCTGTCATTCTCCTCAGAAACCAAGGCTGCCTTGTTTTCTTCTCCACATTCTCCCGTGTTTCAGATACAGTCACGCTGCAGACCCCTATACTGACCTCAATTATGGCAATAATGGCTCTGTGGACGTTGGTGTGCGCATCCCAATTGCCTCTTACACTACATTTTTCAAATAAAGAAAAGAAATTGCACCTTGAAGGCAACAAAGGGTTCATATTTATATCTGTATAGATTTATGAATCACAAATTTAGAATATCAAAGCCCTTACTCATAAATTTTTCAGCCAGTGGGTAAAAATTGGTCCCCTTCTAGTACAACGCCAATTTCAGTAGAAAACCATAACCATTACCTCATTCTAGTCCCATTTTATATACCCAAAATGGAGGGTTTTTCAGAAAACTTGCTGGTTCAATCCAACCAGGCTAGATAGTACTCAGGTTTGCACTAAAAATTGGCTCAACAAGGACGTTTCTTGATCCTATATGCTCCTCACTGGAAAATCATTAAAGGGTAGTTGAGTAATTCCAATCCCAACAGACATGTTCAAATGTCAGTTACAATTGAGAAAAGTGGAGAGTTGGAAAAGCTGACCCCATGATTCATGTAGCCTCAAACAGGACTTTTTTTTTTTTCTTTATATAATTCATGAAGGGGCTCCCCCATGAACAATACATATCTACCTTCCTTTTTCTGCACATTGCATGCCTTGGAAGGCCCACATCTCTCAGTAGATGAAACTCATCACGTTAAAGATGAGAAGTTTGTGCCTTTGAACAGATAAGAAAGTGAAAGGTGCCAAATGCTTGCCATCTGCCCATGAATTTTGGGTGTTTTTGGTTTCAGTTTTCGAGGAGAATTCTGGCTTTCCTTCAGTTATTATCAGGTGAAAATTCCTTATTCACTGTCACTTTTTTTTTCTTGGGATTTGGTTTGGTAAACATGGAGCTGATCTGAAAAATCCTACTTATATCCCCATCTCAGTCTCACAAAATTCAAGTTCCCAAGAACCAAGCTTTATGAAATGGTGATTTATGTTTTGATTCACTAAATTCATCACAAGATTCTATGAACTGGGTAAGCAAATTAGAGCACTTTTTCTTCAATTTCTATGTGGGTTATAAGCTCATGGCACCTCAATTACTGTATCTCTTGAACTTTGACTTCTGATGAATGGCTTAATACATTGTGCTTCTTTCAAAATCCTTCATTTTCCTTCTTCCCAGAACACCGACCTTCCTGACCCTTTGGATTTTTGTTATCTGCACCTTGGATTTTCTTAATGACTAGTTTGCTTCATGTCTGATCTATTTGATTTGGGTTTTCTCCCTATATAAATATATATCTTTCATTTTCACTTCTGATGTTTTCAGGAATGTATGCTCATATAAAATCACCAGAAATTCAGTAGCACGAGCTACAAAACTGTAAAGATTCAGAATTACTGGAGAATCTGTGCAAGTGATGGTTCTTCAATGGGTAAGATGAAGAGCTGGCTCAATCTATTGAAGGGGTTTTTTCTCTTGGAGACATATTCAAAAACAGAAAAGGTATTCAGTTCTTCACTTTACAATGCTTCCTACTTTCATTGTAGTATAAATGTATGTTACAACCATTACATTTGAATATCAGAAGGAGAAGAGAGGGAAATGGATGTTTGGAAGGGCTAAGGTCAAAAGGTTACCTTCCATTGCAGCACCATCACCACCAAGAGACAGAACACTAAATGAACCAGAGGAAGAACAGGGCAGGCATGCTTTGACTGTGGCTCTGGCCACAGCTGCTGCAGCTGAAGCAGCTGTTGCAGCAGCTCATGCTGCAGCTGAGGTTGTCCGGCTCACTAGTACTCCTCAATCAACCCGAAAATGCCAAGAAGAAAGAGAAGCATACACAGTTGACATTCAAGCAGATTCCCCTAAATGTACCGTTGCATATGAGAGGAGGATCCAAGAACTAGCTGTCATTAAAATTCAGAGTGCCTTTAGAGGCTACCTTGTAAGTTTCTTTCAGCTCTTTCCCGTCATCTCTAATGAGCTTCATTGTTATTAGCAGTTGCTGTGTGATTCTTCATTGAAATTACTTGAAATAGATCATAGGCTTCAATGTAGAAAAAGTGGCCGTTGATCAAATCTTCCTAAGTTGGACAAACATTGTCCCATTCTATAGCTTGACTTGGATTTTAAGTTCTAAAAGGGGGATAGCATTGTAGGGTAGGTTAAACATCCTTTTGTAATCAGCAGTTGCTGATGATTCTTCATTGAAATTACTTGAAATAGAACAGGAAATAGATGTTGGGTTTCACTTTGGAAGTTGGTGATAATCAAACCATGCTAAGTTTGAAGAACATAAATTGCTCCATTCTTTAGCCCAATGATGGTTTTCTAAGTTCTAAAGGAGAATATTGCAGGCTAGGAAAGCTTTGAGGGCATTGAAGGGGATAGTGAAGCTTCAAGCAATCATCAGAGGCCGAGTTGTTAGATGCCAAGCCATGACTACCCTAAAATGCTTGCAGTCCATGGTAAATATACAGTCACAGGTTTGTGCAAGGAGATTCCAGATTGCAGAAACTGCATCTCATTTTGATGAAAACAAACAGCTTCCACAGACATTTAAAGACAAGATCATAAAGGTAACTGCAGGATGATGATCTTGTAAAGTTCTTTTTCTCTATGCAATTTGAAAATTGATATAATTGCATTGGGAAAAATTGTTCAAAATTTCAGGTTGATACAAACAGTCAGAAAAGATGGGATGATAGCACTCTGACAAAGAAAGAGGCAGAAGCCATGGTTTTAAGCAAGAAAGAAGCTGCAATCAAGAGAGAAAGGATAAAGGAATATGCATATACTCATCGAGTAAAGCTTCTTTCTTCTTTGATTGAAATGTTTCCTTTTGAGATTTTCTTTTGCCCAGGTGAATTTTTATTAGGAGTTTTGGTAAAATATTGCAGAAGTCAGCAGAATGTGAACTGAACAAGGGTAATGGGAGATGGAAGTACTGGTTGGATAACTGGGTGGATACCCAAGTTGCTAGAAGCAAAGAACTTGAAGTTTTAGACTCAGTTTGGACTTCAAATCCAAAGCCTGCAGTGGAGGACAGAGCAAAACACTTGAAACTGAGGACTTTTCGGAGACAATATCCTGGTGAAGAGCTGCAGTCTCCTGTATTCATTCCACGAAGATCATTCCATCACAGAAAGCAGTGTTCACTGGGGGAGGACAATTCCTTCCCTGCCTCTCCTGTTGTTCCAACTTACATGGTTGCAACAGAATCTGCCAAGGCAAAGGTAAGATCACTGAGCTCACCAAAGCTGAGGCCAGGAAGTTATGACACTCACTCTGAAAGCTACTCTCCCTATAAGAATAAGCTCTCTCTTATATCTTCTGTCACAACTGAAGTCCCAAGCAATTACCGGATGGGCAGGGCTTTCCAGCCGAGCTCTCCACGGCTGAAGGGCCTAAATGGCCCGCCAGGTCCTGTAAAATCAAGCCGGACTCTGAAGGACCTCACCTTGAACTCAGATTGCCCGTTGCCTTATCGGGATCAGCAAAACACCTTCGGGTGATTGCCAGTCACTGGATGCCAGAAGAGGGACATGTTAGTGTGTTGGTTTCTACTTTAGATATATGTTAGTCTGTAACTAGGAATAAAATGGACAGGCAAATTGACTGAATTTAAGAGACTCTGATTCCATAGTTGCAGAACAAAGAAAATAACTTTTCAAATACAGAATCCTTACTTCAAAACATGGCTTCCCAACATCTTCATGACGTGAGGGACACATTTTGCTATCTGATGTTACACACATTCAACTTTCCTTCACAATCTCCTGCATTGGTGATTGGCTATTTCAGTACTTCAGCAAAAATATATCTTCAATATACAAAGAAACAGGAAACGTTGGGCAGCAAAAAAACTGAACAGAAAGTTCAGAGCTCCTTTTGAGTTTCTATTCTATCCTAAATAACCATTCTTTTCTACGGCTATGCAATAAAGCCTATCCTACTTCCTACAAATTCAAGCCCAGTTTCCATATCCAATAACTGGAAGAGGTCCCAGGCTCCAAAGCCACAATTTACAGCCTCAAAATGGAGGGCTGAATGGGCCTTTGTCATATTATCACTAGGCCTATGTCCATCCAGAAGTATTTGAAAACTTTCCCACCTTCAAATGAAGGTTCACACTAGAGGCACTAACACAAGAAACAAATTGATCTTTGTTAGCCTTTGATCATCACACGAAGATGGTTTCAAGACTTTTCATTTAGTAATTAATAGATTAAATATTACAGTAACAACAAATAATTAATATATAATTTTTTAATTCAATTTCATATTTAATCATGATAAAAAAATAATTTAAATAAAAAATTCTATCGATATTTCTTAATCACCTTAACAAGTTAAACAAGCTAAATGGAGAAACATCCCTTTCACTAATAGGATACGCGTGACAATATATCACCAAAGGAGTGTCTAGATTTTCAAAATCCCATAATTAAAATTTTCTAGACTACACCACTTTAGTGAAAACGAAGTTGTCTACCACCAAAGTAGTACTTGTCAAGAGGTCCTCAATATTCCGCTCAACATTGGACATTGGACCTAGACCTAACCATTAGCCAATCTGTATGCAGCACATGGATTTCCTGCAAAAACAGTATGTGTGGCCGACGAACAAAACATTTTAAAAAATATGAAAATTGACTAATGTGACTTAGATTTTGATGGATATAGAGGTGGTTTGAAGGAACCAAATTGCTTTCCAAAGTCATTCCAATTTTTCTTTTTCTTTTTTTTTTCTGTTCAAAGAACATTCTGAGTTAGAAGATGATAAGTATTTAAGACAATGTTCAATGTTTGAAACTTGTGGGAATCATTCTCACATTAGTTAGAAAATGACGACATTCCGAAAATTGGTTGTCTTGATTTGGACATTCTAGTCAAGAGTCAAGTACAAATCATGGGTTTGGTATATGCTTGTTGAATTCTTGTGATGTACGTATTACATGGTTCAGCCTAATACTCAAAACCCTCTAGGCTGCATTTTTAATGAACTGTTTATACCCTTCAAATTCCAATAATTAGCATCAGCTAGATAATTAGTGTTTACTCATATAGATTGTGTTTAAGATTTGCTTTGATGGACTATAGTTGTGATTGTATTGAATTGTATTGTATTGTAAGTATAACTGAAAGTTATTTTAATATTTGTTTATTTATTTTTTAAAGATATTATGAGGGAATATGGTATACTTTATTAATTATTAATTAAAATTTTAAAAATATTATATGATGTATAATTACTAAAATAGATAATATTTACTACTTCTTAATAATTTAGGTTTTTTAGATTTTTCACTGTCTTATTTGGTTTTGTGGGAAAGTAACTGAGTTTTTAATTTTTTTTATGAAATTTTCAAATAAATGAGAAATTAAGTTTAAATAAAATATTATAAATTATGATGTAATTGAAGTAAATGAGATTAAGTTTTAATGAGTAGTTTTGTAATTATATTAAATATTAAGTGTTATCTATAAATTTACAGCTAAGAAACTCTAAAATAAGATTTATGATTTTATATATAAAATTATTATAAATTTACTATAACTTTTTACAATTTTTGAAAAAAGTAGTTTAAAAAAATTACCAAATACATACATATCCAAAAACACTATATAATTATAAGAAAAAACTCCAAACCACAATCTCAAACACATCTATCTATAGTCATTTTAAACTAAACCCTAAACAAGGATAAATGGATGATCTCTTCACTTGGAAAATTGTACTTAGATCCATATATATCTAACTCCCATATTTTTGCCCTTTGATTCATGTTTAAGTTACAACTTACAAGTACTTAATCATATATAGCTTGTGTTGACAATGGCAACATTATGTGATATTGTTTCTTTCCAAATGTGACTTGTCTTGGGACTTTAGTGAGAAGTTGCATTATTATGTGATGGAGATGAAAAGGAGTGCAAAATCTATAGTTTCCACTTAAAACTTTTTCTTTAAATCATTATATTATATGCCATAAATTGACTAAAATTTAGAAGCAAAATAGAGGAGAAGAAAAGAAGAGTCAGTGCGCACATGGGATGTATAGAATCCATTCATCACTTACAATTTTCTTTCTTTGTTTCCTTCTCATGGATTTCTTTTTCAAATTCTGAAGATTCCATTTCAACTTTTAGATGGGGCATGCTGCACTTGAAGAACTATCTAGCTACCCCTTTATAGACTTTCTTTGAAAGTACTGATGTAATGGCCGAAGATATATACTCCCACTAAACCTTTCTTCTCCAATCACTATGAAGTACATATGAACCACTCCTTAGTCCTCTTTCTTATACCATGTAATAAAAAAAAAAAATGCACCAAATTAGCCAATTAATCATACCATTTAGAGCAAAAACCATTTTTATTAATGTCATCTATGATTAGATTCAAGAGATAAGCCATTCATATATCCACTAATTTCAAAAAGTTCAATTCTAGAATTAAGGTCAAAGGTGATCGAATTTTATTACTATACTAACAACTCTTCACTAGCCTTTAAAAGTTTAATTTCAACTTATTATTAGTAATAGTTGGTTAATTGTGTGTATATCAAATTCACTTATACTGTTTTTTTGATGTGAGATTTGAAATGTCACATTAACATAGCCACATATCAAAAACAAAAATATCGACTTCTAGTGTCTCTTAATCCACCAGACATATTTGAGTGCGTAAAACCTAACTTAATACAGTGAAAAACAACTTGGTGGAGTTATTTTTCTTTATTTATTTATTTATTTTTATTTTTTGGCCTCGGAACAATAATTGGTGGGGTTGAATTGGATCCTTGTGTGAACACATGCTTGACACGGTGAGTTATAATCCCTACCAATTATTATACAAAAGAAGGAACAAACGTTACTTCAAGACGTTACACACGACTTCATTTGGAAATCATTACCCTATGAATGAAGGATTTACTACAAAACCATATGTGCTAAGTAATTAATCAATGTTGTTGATGCTGGACGGTTCAGCTTCCTCACTTTGAACACCCCAAAAGTTCAGCCAAAACGCACCTTTTCCTAACTTTTGAGACAAACTATTCACTAAAATAAGTGTAAAAAAACATAGGAAAAAATCATTTGGCAGCAAGCCCAAAATGGGCTAATGAGATCTACTATCTTTTTGGGGTTTCTTCAGTGATGGTTTTGCATACACAATGTGCAATATATATATATATACATGCATGATATAATTAAATATATAATGACTTTGGGAATTAATTAATTTTCTTAATTTTTTTGGGTCAACTAAAGAGTTAATTTTAGATAACTTAATAAAAAAGGTAAAATGAGAATAAAGAATGAATAGTTAACACGTTGTATTATCTTTTAATTTTAAGTTCAAGGATGGGAAACGAGACATTAATTAAAGTGGAATAAAAAGTGGGATAGGGAGAATGATAAGCATATAATATAATTTATTTTAAAATTCTCCTATGGTTTTTTTTTTTTTTTGACCAAGTTTACAAGGGTGGGTATCGAACCCACCATGGGGGAGGGGGGAAATGCACTACAAAGCAGCCCTAAGGCCGCTTGGCCTGAAGGGCCAAGTGCAAATTCTCCTATGGTTATTTGAGCATCCTAAATCAAATTTGTACCCTACCAACCCTTCTAATCATATTCTTTAGTCTAAAACGACATGACGATGTGGCTGAAATGCAACGTGGCGATCTTGCTTGTCGCCTTTTGCCTAGTGGCACATCCTCATCACTCTTGTTGAGCTTTCAAGCCACCATTGGCCGGCCTTCGGTCTCAGATGACCAATGGAATGGTCGAGAGGATGCTGATTTGGCAGCAATCGTGTCATTTCTAGGGTTGATGATTTTATGTGTAGGCGATGAACATGGGGATTAATGCTCCCCATGGGAGCCAACCCTCGCTGCCCCTTTAATCTCCTTGATGACAATTGTTCCTTTGATTACAAAAGGGACTTTTGCCATTTTGCATTCCACGACAGGAGGATCAACGGACAAGAGAGGCCCACGCAGGGTGCTTCCAAGATGGTGCTCCCCACAAAATCATTACCTCTCCTTCTCTTTATATTGCATTGAATATCTTTATTAGTGGTCGGTCTCTTTCTAGAGAACATTATAATTAAGAAAGGGATTAGGTTTTTCCCCCACAAAATGAGGACTATTCTTTCTTTCACAATAAAATATTGGTCCAACTTCTTTCTTTGACAACATAACAAAGAATTAGAGGTAATGAGTGCAATACACATATCAAATTGTTTAATCTTAATGTTTTGTTCTAGTTTTATCTTAAAGATGAATAGGGTTTTAGTTCAAATACTCATTGGTAGACTCATTGGTAGATGTTGATGTCAAAATAGGAAGAATAATCCACTTTCTAACTGTAAGTGTCTTGGTAAAGAATTACCATAGATGAAGGACTACATATTCAAACTAGTATCTTCAAATATGAGATTTTCCGCAACCTATAATACTAGAAAAAAAAACCTTCACTTTCAATGAGTGCTTGATTAAAGTAAAGTGTCTCACTTCGCTACTAGTTGTCAAGTCACAAAAGTTTTTTTATTTTATCAAAATACAAATTAAACATGATTATAAGTAATGACTTTAACATAAATTTTTTTTCTTTTTTACTTTCTTAAAAGAAATTGGCATTTTATGATTTAAATATTATCAAATTGCAAAACACTAATCATTAGATGAAAAGACAGTCCTTAATTATCAAAAGACTTTTTTTAATCTATTAGTTAGTATTTTATAATTGAATGGTAAAACACTTAAACAGACAAAAAACATAAATCTTACACACACAAAAAAAAAAAAAAAAAAAAAAAAGACAGAAAAACAAAAACCGAAAAACAAAAAATGTAACTTTCCAAAGTAAGTACTTTCCCTAGCAACACTTTTCCTGCAAGTGAGCACTTCTCCTTAGCCAGACAGACCATAACACCCCAAACATACCAAGAATACCATTCTCCTCGGTGCTCTAGAAAGAACCTAGCAATTAATTTTAAGTTAAAGATCTTATGTTACGTGTAGGAGGTTTTCCCCACTGTTTAACCATCGTTAGGGGGAGACAAGAAACGAACATATTTTCATCATTGTTTAATCTTTCCTGTGTATAATGAGAAAGAAAATGCACATGTATCCATTAAATTACACAAGGCAAAGACGACGGATGATGAGATATTGCTTGGATTAGGAGCTACAAATCCCCCACTAACGTCTGGATCAAATCTTGTTCCAGAAATGGGAGAAACAATAATTGCAGCACCATAACACAATCACATTCTAAAACAAATAAACAGAGGAATCATTTCAGACTTTGTCCAGCTGCCGGGTTCTATAGGCTTCAGAACAATGAACAGCAGAGACAAAAGAAAGGATCTTTCTGTGCTTTCCCAAAGTTAACGATTCCCTGCTTCATTGCTCGAAATCCTTATCTCAAAGGGTTCCCAACACAACCGATCATAGATCTCCCTCCACAAAAGCACACATTAAGTTGAATTTCACATGTCATATGGACCCTCACGAACCCTACTCAACCATATCTCTCAGATGAACTGACGCCACATCAATGGTCCCTCTTATCCAATCTGAAAGAAGATAGGCCACGTCAAAGTTCCGACAGCAATAGATTCAGGCAGATTTATTCATCACTCAGGGAGTATGAAGGGGCCATGGGCATACCTGACATTAAGAGGCAGAGAAGGTTTCATACATAGGCAAAAACACTCCCTCCTTTTCTTTCTAAAATGGGATAAAATTTTGCTAAACATGGTTAATGGAAAATTTTTGAAACATAATTGTATTTGGTGGAAAAGATGTGATTGTGGTTGGAACTGTTAGAAAAAGTGCAAAGATCTCTGAAATCTTTCTTTCTTGTGAGCTATGACTTCTTTTTCTTCAACTTGGCTTATGTGTGATGGCTTCTCTAACGTTATAAACACAAGGGCCCAAAAAGAAGAACTGAAAGAAAATCCTAAAACTCTCCCACCCAAGAAGACAGTCTACATACGGATTCTCACAACTGAAGACAGGGTGACTCAGCCACCTAAATCTTTTCCTTTATATTCTCTCCTCAACTCTTCTTTTCCCTGGCTCTGTATATCCCTCCTTCTGCTTTTGCTTGCAAGTCACACAAAACCAACAAATACAAGACCAAAAGCCATTCATCCCTCCTAAAAGGGAAGAAAGAAGTGAAAGATATGAGATACGCACCTCTAAACAAGCTTTTCTTAAGAACCTTCATGATCTTGTTTCTGACCTGCGTGACTGTTAGAATAAACCTCTGCTTCTCTAGCATTCCTTCTTCATTGAAAACACTTGACCTGAATGGGCATTTTGATTTTGATGAGGTTCAGCATGCAGCCAGGGATTTTGGAAATAGGTACCAATTCCTTCCTTTGGCAGTGCTACACCCCAAGTCAGTATCTGATATTGCCACTACAGTGAAGCATATTTGGCAGATGGGTCCCCGTTCAGAACTCACAGTTGCAGCCAGAGGCCATGGCCACTCTCTCCAGGGCCAAGCACAAGCCCAACAAGGAGTTGTCATCAACATGGAATCACTTCAGGGCCCAAAAATGCATGTTCACACTGGGAACTTCCCATATGTGGATGTCTCTGGTGGTGAGCTATGGATAAACATCCTGCATGAAAGCCTGAAATATGGGTTAGCGCCAAAATCTTGGACAGACTACCTACATTTAACTGTAGGTGGCACTCTGTCCAATGCTGGGATAAGTGGGCAAGCATTCCGGCACGGACCACAGATCAGTAATGTCTACCAGCTCGAAGTCGTCACAGGTTTGTTAAGTAAACCCGAGATTATTATACAGCGAAAAAATTCAGCATCAAATTAGTGATTGGCATTTCAGATATACATTAAATAAGTCAAGGACAAACTATTGACTTACAAAGTAGCTACTGATGTGTCTTGTTTGATCTGAATGTTCATTTGAAACTAAAATAATAGGATACTAGATTTTCTCATAATGCATGTTGTGACTTCACCCATATTTCATAAAAGATGCTTAGAATTTTGGTTATAGATCTATTTTCAAAAGGATACAAAGAAGTGACATGCACGGCACACCTACTGAATGTGGATTGTGATTGAGTGCAGGGAAAGGGGAGGTCGTGACTTGCTCAGAGAATCAGAACAGTGATCTTTTCTATAGCGTTCTTGGAGGACTTGGGCAGTTTGGCATCATTACAAGGGTGAGAATATCACTGGAAGCGGCACCTGAAATGGTAAAAACAGCAATCATCAAGCTAAAAGACAATTTCAACATTGAGAGTTCAGCTCACCCGAAACTGTACTTATATTTTTAACCAAGTCTACCTCTTGAACAGGTGAAATGGATTAGAGTGCTATATACAGATTTCACCACATTTGCTAGGGACCAAGAAAAACTAATATCTGCAGAAAACGCATTCGACTACATAGAAGGCTTTGTAATAATAAACAGGACAGGTCTCCTTAATAACTGGAGATCATCCTTCAATCCACAGGATCCAGTACAAGCTAGCCAGTTCAAATCAGATGGAAGAACACTCTTCTGCCTAGAATTGGCCAAGTATTTCAACCCAGAAGATGTAGAGGTAGTAAATCAGGTATGACTTCTTAAATATATTAAATTAATTAAATAAAAACTTATATGTAGGTATGCATGCATGTATTAAAAGAAAAAAAAAAAATCACTCATTTACTTCTTTCCCATGCAGGATATCAGGAATTCATTATCACAGTTAAACTATATCTCTTCAACACTTTTTCTATCAGAAGTTCCATACATTGAGTTTTTGGACAGAGTTCATCTTTCTGAGATCAAACTGCGGTCAAAAGGCTTGTGGGAAGTTCCACACCCATGGCTTAATCTTCTCATCCCCAAAAGCAGAATACACAGCTTCGCTGAAGAAGTCTTTGGCAATATACTTACAGATACAAGCAATGGCCCCATCCTCATCTACCCAATTAACAAATCAAAGTAACAATCTCACAAATTCTGTGATTCATCCCTTGATTTCTCGAGTTTCTGTTTTGTCCTTGTTTTGACATGTTTAAAATAATCTTGATTTCAGATGGGACAATAGAACTTCTGTTGTCATTCCAGATGAAGATATTTTCTATTTAGTGGCATTCCTTTCCTCTGCAGTGCCTTCTTCCACAGGGACTGATGGATTAGACCACATCTTAACTCAGAACAAAAAAATTTTAGAATTCTGTGAGGTAGGCAGTCTTGGGGTAAAGCAATACCTGCCCCACTACACTACAGAAGAAGAATGGCAAGCTCACTTTGGCCCACGATGGGAAGTTTTTGTCCAGAGAAAATCCACCTATGACCCTTTGGCAATACTTGCTCCTGGCCAAAGAATATTTCAAAAGGAGATGTCTTATGCACAATAACACCCAAGAAATATTTTCTCCTAAACAAATGGTCCTCAAAGCATACAGAAAAATGCTTTTCAGGCACACATGCTGCAAAATGATGACTATTTATGTGTCTTCCTATATATATTGCAAGCAATGGGCAGGCATGACTGCATAAGGTCAGAAAAAATAGGTTATATGAATTATTTATTAAATTTGTAAAAGGCACCGGAAAAATACAGTGCCCTAAAGAAGATGTAAATATTAACTTTGGTAGCTCAGTTCTACTTATTTTTCTCAGAAGTAATTACTCAGATTCCTGAAACAAAATATGATATATTGATAACTTATGCACACAAACATGACACATACAGCAAAGAAACGAGGGTCCAGATTCTACTACACTGAAAAAAGAATAGAGAAGAGAAAAAGAAAAGAAGGAAACCAGAATGCAATGACTCATGAAGGCCTTTAATAATGAAGATTTCTGTATATGAAAATTCAAGTGAAATTCTGTTTTTAAGGTCAACACACCCCGAAACCAAGGAATGGGACTATTAGCAGTGACACTATACCATATAAAACTGTGATGAGATGAACAAAAGTAACAAGAAAAAGTTCTGTTAACCATCTTACCATATTATTTTCTGGCTTAGCATCTGGAAATACCACACCACATTGTAGAAAAAAGTGGAGACTTCAATAGTAACTTCTCCCAAAGTGGACCTAGAAAAGATGAAGTAACACTCTAGCATTCGCCAAGTCCTGTCCTCTTGCTGATCAGAAAAAATCATGTTCTCTTCATTCTTACGGTATACACAAAAGTGTGGTCATGATAATCCCCATCAAAAGATGGATTCAACTTCTAAATTAGTGTACTAACAAGCCCTAATAATTACGTATTGCATCTTGATCTTTACCAGGTGCAATCAGAAACCAACATGTCAGAACTGAAGCAAGGACCCACATCAGAATACATGTAGAAAGTCAAGGGGAAGTAAAGATTGTGAAAATAAGATTTTGGGTAAGTATTCATCCAAACATACCATAAAGAATGATGACCCCTCACTTGATTTTTAAGCAATGGATGATGTTTACCAGCTAGCAACTTGATATAAATGGGAAAAATGATAAAAAGATATTTTAAGGAAAGTTTTATCTCAAAAAAGAAAAAATAAAGGAAAAAACAGGAGGGTTGGGAGGTGCTCACATGACTTATTTCAAATGCAGAACTTACAAAGCACTAAACCAAAATGGCTTACTTTCTAGATCTACTTCCCCTGTCTCTAAGGTTTGTCACTTCCCTTTTTCTCCACTTATTCCTTTCTGTTCAAACTCTAGAGTATAAAAAATTAAACCATATAATGGAATACACAGAACTGACAGAACTTTCTTGCTTGATTCTAAATTCGAATTCATTTTTTCACGGTTCTCAAAAACTAGGACAAGCTCTTGAAAGTTCCTGAACTCAAGCTAACTCTTTAATTTCTATGATTTCTGTTGTTATCCCTTTCATCTTGCAACCCAACACAAGCAACTCAGTGGATCTTTCCTGTTTAATCCAACTTCCTTTTCATCTCACATCACCAAAAAGGAAAAGATCTATGCACAAAGCAAGCTAAAAAGAACAACTGTTGCTGTTTGGGAGATTCTGGCATTTGTATGTCAGAAACATTGGGCAATAGTTGACATAGTTGATCCTCTGTTGAGCCACCGAACCACATATCTCTAAAGTGAATGGTTGAGTGACAAAAGTGGCCACCTCCATGATTCCAAAATGTAGTGATTTCAGAATATATGCCTCTGTTTTTAAAACCAGTCAGAACTACCAGTGACACTCACTAGAATACAGTTAGCACATAACAAAGAGATCTACAGTTTCCTAAGAAATAGCAAGAGCCTCTAGTTGAGAATATTCCAGAGAACAGCGATTGACAATAATTAGAATATGAATGTCATAAGAGTGTGATTGACAATTAATTAGAATGTACACAGCATAAGAGTTGATAAACCCATAAAGGTTTGAATTATTTATGCCACAAGCCATGTGTTATTACTATTTACATATTTTATGCAAAAAATGATCCAAAGAACTTAGATTAGGATCTAGAAAGGTTTTTCATATGCAAAACACGCATCAATTTGCATCAACAAAAGAACTTAATTCATATCAGTTATTTTGCAAGTCAACTTAAATTTAAAAGAAAAGAGAAATCAAGTACATGTACCTTAGTATTGTCCTGCGCTAAAAATGCTAAATCTGATGGTGCTTTTCTGGCTAGTGGCTACAGTTCCACAAGCTGTTGGAAAAGCATGTGATAGGAAGAAAGGGAAAATCATTTACTTTCAAAAGCACTTCAAATCAAATATTCCACTAGTGCCACATTGCCCTACCATGGTATTGACAGTATGGGAAAAAACTCATGATATGAAAAATAGTGACAGTATTTATTTCCTAATTCTCCTCTTAATTTCTAAGAAAAATACAGAGAAATTCATCCAATTTCATCTAAGCGTTCTTACATATTCTACAAACATATAACATAACTTGATATTCTTCATACACATATCAACTAGGAAGATATGAAAAAATCATCCATTTGATATAACATACCCTCAAAATTACGCCTGCAAAGGTCCCCTACTACAAGGACGCAGTTGTAACAAAAAAAATCAACTCATTTTACAACCTTATTAATGCACCAACAACATTGTTCAGCACCTTGGTGTATCCAGCACAAAGACAATTCTACATGTCAACCAATCAACTGTAACATGGCCATTCCCTATCGTATTACTAAAGTTACAAAGGACAGTCGGAAGGAAAAATGTTGCCAGTCAAATGACAATAGGAAGCATAAATCTCTGAAAACAATCCAATATAGCTTCCAAATGCAATTACAAGGGTATCTATTCCTATCCTCAGCATAATGTCCTCATCCTTTCATCCTGGAAATCCAGCGGATCGAATTCTTCCAGAAAGATACTCCCCTCTTTTCCGGCTTCATTTTAACTTCCTTGTTTCCATACGTGGAGATGCAAAACTAAATGATCAACTTACATGCCTTTCTCCATTAACAAATGGAAAGATGATCAAACTTGGGACTGCATAAATCATAATACTTTCCCAAGGATGACTCACTAGCAGTTATCACAAGATCTCTCTATTCCGCTCCACCACAGTTTTTAATGGTTCTTTTGATGCATGAAGCACTTTAAAACCAGCACACACCCATCCCAAGAAAGAGGTCATCACATCAAAGAGAACAATATTTCCTAGATTGTCTATATTTCTTTTATAGAAACAAAGAAGTAGCTTTCTATAAAGAATTTGCTCACATAGAGACCCAACTTCCTGACGTTAACCAAACATCAATCAAAATGATTTGGCTGCAAGCTAACATGCTTTGCACTGGCTAGAGTAAATAAATCATGCTCGAGCTTGACCCTTTCCCTTCTCATGAACAATGAGAAAAGAAAACCTCTTTCAGCTACCAATCACATGAAGACCCAGACTAATTGCAAAATTAACTTTCAATATGTTTTTAACTGACACCCTTGCGTCACAGTCTAGGGTCATAATCTATCAGAATCTCTGAAGACAATGGTAACAAATTTGGCAAGATCAAGAAAAACAGTAGCTAACCTTATTGAGATTTCGGGAATTACGAAACATTACTCCCATCATCCAGCAGAGTAGATTACCAAAAACAAAATCCAGTAAAGGATAAAACTGCTAAAATATTTTAAAATAACCAAAACAGATTAAGCACGAGTAACATTGAGGTGAAGAGCCTGTCCCTTTTCCACTATGCTTAGACTTGCATAAAGGGCATTCAACAGGGATGGAGAGAATTCCGGGAGAAGAAGATGAAGAGCAGAACACATAAAATGGAGAGGAGTATATCACTCCAACTCGATTTTTTCATTAACAAACTCTTCTGCCTCTATTTTACAATTTTTATAGGAGAATATAATTTTTAAACAATTCAAAATTCAAACAACTATTTTACATTAAAAAACAATAAATATACATTTGAATTTTGAAATGAGTAACAGCCACTTTTGCTGCTGCATGCTTGCGTCCTTTGCAGCCTCTTTGCAGCTCTGCTGCCTCTTGGCAGCTCTGCAGCCTCTTTGCAGCCTTTCATTTGCATTTGCATTTGTATTTAATTTTCTGTTCATGGCAGCGTCATTTCATCAACATTTGCAGCTTAGCTTGCTGCACATTTTTGCTGTTCATTTGACAGCTTCATTTCCCTCATATTCGCAGCTAAATTGCTGCCATATTTGCTGAAAATTGCAGCTTCATTTGCTGTCAATTTTCAGCCTCATTGCTGCCATTTCATGGCAGTTTCAATTCATTATTTCTGCAGATTTGAATGGCACGTTTCTAGCAATAATTCCAACAGCAATGAACAGAATTGCCCCTACAGAAGTGGAAGAGCCAAGTCCAACAATATCCCATGAACTTCCCCTTTCCGGATTAACTAAGATTGTGCCATATATAAGAGAAAAATTCCACCCTTTTCAATCACTAAAGAGCGACTGGGTCTGGGCGTCAAAAGCAATAGGGAAAAATGGCTTCTGATCTTAGGCCCATCCCAGGCCTATCATTAGATAATGGAGGAGGAGTTGGGTGATGGGTTCCAGTGACAGTGAAAAAAGAAGCATTAAGTCCACCACTGACGGGTCCGACCCAACTGGAGAGGAACCGGACCTGTCCTGAAACCCTACCTTCAGAAAAGGAAAATTCTTGGCATATGCGGACACCCTGAAACTTAAAAACAGAAAAATCCTTCGGATATGTGACATCATTAAACGGTTACTTCTAGAAAGGGGCCGCCAATCCAACACCATTGCGAACCATATGCCACTGCAGAGCTTGCGTTGTGTTAAAGCTCAATCCTTTCCTATTGTCTTGCAAGTTTCAACTTTCTGTTACTTTCAGCTCAAACTCATTTCTCCATTTCATCTCATTTGAGCTACTCTGTGGCTTTTATAATCATCATGCATTTTGTCTTGCTACTTTTGCCAAATTGGTGCCAACGAGGTTGAAGAAGACGACTTAAAAAGGTTCTTTCGCTTTCCCTTCTTGTTTTCCATTTTCTTCATCTGTTCGATACTTCTGTGGTAAAGTATTCAGATTGATCTTTTAAATTTTGGGTTCTTGATTGATGATGGCGGGTAAAATATAACAAAATCCCAAGTTGTAATACTCTGTTCCGTTACGTTCGAGAAACGAAAAAAATTCAAATTTTTGCCAGCGGTGATTTAGGTGAGTTGCATCGACAAAGCCATGTTGTTCGGAATCGGAGCTATTTGCTGATTTTAACTGGGGTTTTTCCTGTAGGTTCCCTGAAATTTTTGCAGATTGGTTGAATATCAGTGGTTTGAGGCTGGTATTTCGAATTTCAAGCTTAGAATATCATCACCCACAAAGGGTTTTGTGTATTTGGGTGCATTAGTTGTTGTTTGATTGTATTAATCTATAAAGAGTTGAAGAAGAGTAAACAAGGGTAAAAGATGGCAGAAAGTGCTGAAGATATGAACAAAGATGTCTATTCAAATGGTTTGATTCAGAGCTTAAGTAGTTCTTTAGAGGAGAAGCTTGATGAGCTTAGGCAACTTATGGGGAAAGCTGAAGGAGATCCCCTAAGAATTGTTGGTGTAGGTGCCGGTGCCTGGGGTAGTGTTTTCAGTGCTATGTTGCAAGATAGTTATGGTCACCTAAGAGATAAGGTTCTAATAAGGATATGGAGGAGACCTGGAAGAACAGTTGATAGGGCCACAGCTCAGCAATTATTTGAAGTGATCAATTCTAGGGAAGATATTTTGAGGAGATTGATACGGCGATGTGCCTACTTGAAGTATGTTGAGGCAAGATTAGGTGATCGGACACTTTTTGCTGATGAGATTCTGAAAGATGGGTTTTGCTTGAATATGATTGATACTCCACTTTGCCCTTTAAAGGTTGTGACTAACTTGCAAGAGGCTGTGTGGGATGCTGATATTGTGATTAATGGCTTGCCGTCAACGGAAACTCGTGAGGTGTTTGAGGAAATAAGTAAGTATTGGAAAGAAAGAGTTACGGTGCCAGTTATCATTTCTCTGGCAAAAGGTGTAGAAGCTGAGTTGAAACCTGAGCCACGTATATTAACTCCTACTCAGATGATCAATCGAGCAAGTAAGACGTCTTCTCTTTTGCGTTGCTTGTATATGTAAAGTTAACTGTTTTATTGTATCTATGAGTCATATGAAGCCTTAACATAAGTTCTAGAAGATTAGCCTTATCATTTATGAACTATGACTATATGTGGTTAATTATGTATCAATTTATTTTCAATTGTCAATCAGATTAGATTCATTGGAATAAAATATTATCAGAATGCTTGAAATTGAGACTTCCTTCCATACTCTAAATTGTATTCCACACCTACCTTTTATTTCCTAATAGGCATTTAAGCATTGGAATAAAGCTCCTGTTGACATGGAAACCATCTTAAGTTACCTATTTCCTCGAAGGTCAAAAAATAAAAATAAAAAAACCTATTCCCTCTTAAGCTTAATCTCATTTTGCATTGCAGCCGGAGTTCCTATGGAGAATATTCTCTATCTTGGAGGGCCTAACATTGCCTCAGAGATTTACAACAAGGAGTATGCTAATGCTCGAATATGTGGAGCTGAAAGGTGGAGGAAAGCATTAGCAAAATTTCTAAGGCAACCACACTTCATAGTGTGGGATAATGGTGACCTTGTTACTCATGAAGTTATGGGTGGCTTGAAGAACGTCTATGCCATTGGTGCTGGTAAGATTTAGTCTCTAGTCAGTCAGTAAAACCTGGACACTAGGGTGTCATAGAATAAGTTGGGTAAAAACATTTGGAGCACTTCACCCCTCCCCTTTCCCCCTGATTTTGGTTTGTGTTGGATATTACTTGGTTTCATATAAACTAATAAGGTGCAATCTCTAACCTGTATATTTAACTCACTGTCTTGATTCTAAAGGAATGGTAGCAGCGCTGACCAATGAGAGTGCCACTAGCAAATCAGTATATTTTGCACACTGTACATCTGAGATGATATTCATCACTTATCTCCTGGCAAAAGATCCAGAGAAACTTGCTGGGCCTTTGTTGGCTGACACTTATGTAACCCTGTTGAAAGGTCGTAATGCGTGGTATGGGCAACAATTGGCTAAAGGTGAATTGAGCCTTGAAATGGGTGATAGCATCAAGGGAAAGGGTATGATTCAGGTATAGACTTGACCACTCAAACTAGTGTAGTAAACAGGATTTACATAAAGATTGAATTATTTTTAAACTGATCTCACTCAAAACAGAAGTGAATTATTTTGAATTTGGATTTCCTCAGAATCATTATTTTTGAACATCGTGTGGAACTACCTATGTTACATATAGAAAAAGGACTGATCTTAACTTGAGGTATTTTGAGGGAAGAATGACTTCATCCTGCTATCCTACTTAGATTTTCTGCCTAAAAAGTTAAAGCTTGTGGGTACATGCATGCATCATGTGGGTTCAAACAACTGCTTGCTGTCAAGCTCTAGAATGACTTTTCCAAACCTCTTAGGCACTGGCACTGCAGCTTCATTGTTCAATTAAAGATATATGATGTACTAAACCAGGTTACAACAGAATGAAACTATTTCCTATTTGTAATCTCATTATTCTCAACAGGGTGTGTCTGCTGTAAAAGCATTTTATGAGCTACTTGGTCAGTCTAGCTTGAGCGTCCAGCATCCTGAAGAAAACAAGCCTGTAGCTCCAGTGGAGCTTTGCCCCATCCTGAGGATGCTATATAGAATACTAATAACAAGGTAAATGACCTTTTCCACTTTCATTTTCTTTCTCCTTTTTAGGTCAAGTAATGCCAATTACATCATAAAGCTCTCTCATGCTTGCATAAAATTAACTATGTACATAATAGACTTTGTCTCTTAGAAATTGTTCAGGATGCCAAATCATAGAATAGTTGGTTTAGGGGTTTCCATTGTTTTGTGTCACAATTTATGTTACCTGGATGTATGTACCAATGTTTTCCTTTAATTTCAATCTTCAGGGAGTTTCCCCCTCAAGCCATTCTCGAAGCGTTAAGGGATGAAGCCATGTATGATCCAAAAGATCGTATAGAAATTGCACAAACTCATGTCATCTACAGACCTTCCCTTCTTGGTTATCAGCCTTGATTGCTGATTCTGCCATCCTTTAACACAATTCTCAGCATTTTTTTTTTTATCAGCAAAATTCTCAGCGCATGTAAATTTTATGAACCATAGTACAGGAGTGGAGAACAAGATTAGATACAATGCAGGGACTTTCGTGTAAACTTCTCTTCTTTCTTCTTCTTCTTCTTTTTGGGAACTCCTTAAGTGATAGATTCTGAATGCCTTGTACTCAATGTTGATACGAGAATTTATTTGAGCTTGTATGAATCAGAGCAATCTAGTTTTGTTCAACAAAGATAGCTGATGTAAACTAGTTTTTCTTCTTTTCTTTTTTTTTTTCTTTTAATTATTGTCTAATTAGTTAAATAAAGTAAAACTAATTACAACTTAATCACTAATAAGGTATCTCAATGAGTAGGAATAAACAACTTTAACTTTAAATCTAGAGATGGTGGGTAGGAATTTCGGAAATGGTCAGCTAACATCTCCTCTTGTATTCATGAGTTGTATTTAAAAAAAAAAAAATGAAAACAAAGAAAAGGTAAAGTTAATTGGCAAAATGGAAAATCAGGAAGTCCTGAGCCAGGACCTCCATCAAATCGTTTATCATGTGGATCTCAATATGGGGCTTACGTGATGGATGGTTTGAGATGCCAGGAGGTCTTGAAAATCCGGGGACACAAGTTAATTAATTGTTTTACTTTTACATGTTCTGGGTATAATTGTTAGGAAAGAAAGGTTGAGGGTAAAATCGTTAGAAGTTAAAAACTCTTGGGCATAAATAAAAATCTCCACGTTCTCCCAGCAGTCAGCAGACTCAGCACTGAGCAGTGTCTTGAAAAACGACATCGTTAGCATTTAAACACCGACTGAGTCGCTTTTTAGTCGAGAACGAAGGAGAGTGGTGCTAGCGTGGTGGTTCGGGAATCCAAAGATGTCTCTTGTGGACTACGCATCTTCCTCGGACGACGACGACGAACCGGCGGCCGGAGAGGAACGCCGTGAGCAGCCTCCATCGCCACCACTAAAACACGAACCGCTTCTACCTCCTAATCCCCAGTAAGTATTCGGTCATCTCGTCTTATTTCTTAGGGTTCTGTTCATTCTATGTTGAATTGCTCAAGTTGAACTCAAATTAGTTGCCTCTGGAATCTTTTCTCGTTGAAAGATATGATTTTTTATGCTTTGAAGGGCATCTCGATCATCGACGAATCAAGGTTCAGATTCATCTCCGGCTAGCATTGAGAAACTTCCTGATGCTTCACTGCTTCTGAATTCCCCCTCCATTCCCGTGGTGAGTGGTAGCGATCATGCCTCTCGAGTTGCGGCTGCTCTGGCGGAAAGTGCGTCACGGAAGAGAGACTCAAATGGGTTGCAGTCGAATCTTCTTCCTCGGCCGAAACTTCCAAGAGGTGCTTTACCTCATAGCAAGGGCATTCCAGACACTGTTGGTGGCATGCTGGTGCCACCACAGCTTAGTGGAAGGTTAGTCTTTTACACCCTTCTGGCTATAGTCTGTGGCTCTAGAATTACGCTTCAATTTTAGCTCATAAGCAAGTGCAAATATGCCAGAGCTGAAGTTTAATAGTTCTCAAACTCGTATAGATACCCACGTTTTAGCCACAACTTCTATTTAAGAGAGAGAGAGAGAGAGAGAAACCTACTCCCCATGATTTTCTACTCGACAAAATTATCTAGCAGGAAAAATTCCAGACTTGATTTGTTTAAGGCCAATTGTCAATTGCTTAGTCATGAAAGAACGGCAGGCATGAAGTATTGTGCAATGTTAAGGAAGCCCTTTATTAAAGTTTCATTTTTTTTCATCTTCTTTACAATTTTATTGAAGTGGAAGTGCAGATGGTAGGCAGCCCTCTTGTTTATGTCCTCTATCTTCTCTGGTTCAGTACTATATCATTATTCACCTTATCAGTCTCATAAAATTATTTATATGGAAGAAGTAGCTTCGATTGCTAGAGTTCTCTTAGTGACTTTGATTGGAAGTTTTTGCATTAAATCGTATGAGCTTAAAGCAGGGGAGTCTGTGTGTAACTGAGATATGTTTATCTCTGAATGCATTTAAGGACCAGGAAATGGTAAGGCCACCAATTGGTTTACTTCTAGTTATTTGCTTTCCAAAAGGTCAACTCTATTTTCTTTTCTTTCCTCCTTTGTGAAGTGCTAGTAAAAGAATGAAAATTTCATACCATAAACGGTTATTAAGTTCTATTTTATACTGGAGAAAGATCGTTGATCTGAGTTGAGCTTTTGACAGGAGCAACGTGGTAACGGAGGATATCAGCAAGCTGTTTGTAGGAAGACATGCAGATTCACAACCCAGAACAACTGAAAACTAGTGTTGGTTTATTCTCCTTTAACATTGCCACTTTTCTTAGGCTTAAATTATGCCTAAGTCTTGAGGATTTTCCTTCTGTATAAAAAGAATACTTTTGTACACTCATGAAACTGTAGTTTGCCTGAAGGCATGTAGTCTTCTTATTGGCAAAGAGAATTATTGCTGAATCCATGAGTAACATTGTTCTGTTCTGTTCTATCTAATGCCCACTTCTCCTGTCTCTCCTTCCCTTGTACCTTCATTGCCCTTTATTGTCTTTCGCCACATCTGGCATTGAATCCATAATAATAGGTCTTTGGATGGCTTTTATGATAGTTTTAAGAGTCAACATTTGCTTTTATTTAAAATACCTTTACTTGAGAAATAGACATTGCATGCAAATGATATGTATAGCCTTTGGATTTCAAATATTTTTTTGATTTCTGGCTATGCATGGCTCCAAAGACAGTTTTCACTCTTGATTGCCTCAGATTTCAGGTTTAAAATTTTCTGATTGTTTTAAGTTGCCTTAAGATTCAGGATTCTTCATTTATTATCATTAAAGGGAAATTTACGTGGCAGGACAAGAGAACAAAATCTAAATGAATCATTTGAAATGGTTCCCAGCAAAATTGCAATTCCTTAGCCGATCATCCAAGAACAGGACAACTTGGTAAGACTCTTGTCTTGGGTTGCAGCAAGATGGTGCATTTGGTTCTCCAAGAAACTCAAAATCAATCAATCTCAAGCCAAATCTGGACCACTCGGGAGGGCTTCATAGCCATCGTGGTTCTTGGTTACGGCAGCAGCTTCTTTTTGGGTTCCAATAGGAATGCACTTTAGGATAGCTGCAATAATCAAGCTTCCTGCTCCAGCTAAAATGCTAGCCAGCCATAATTCTCCACTGAGTGGCACGGTATCTGCAAAAGTGCCTAAGAATTCAACAATCACGATCTGGAAAGCCACTGTGGAGACCATCACCGCCATGAAAAGCCAGCTATCGAAGATCCCTCTGATAACGTTTATCTTCACCATGTCTCTGCTGTTTATCTCATTGAACACCTGAACAGCAGAAAAAATTAGCAGAACTGCTCTGAGTTACAAGAATGCAAAGAAACGGCATCATGAATGAATGAATGGCTACCTGGCAGAACACAAAGGTATTGAAAATGAATGTATTAAGAGTATCAGTAGCATCTGAACCAGAGAGTTTCAGAAGACTTTTCCCGTTGAAGTTGAGGATGGCAAGAATGACCAGCTGATAAATGCTCTGGCCAAGGATATTCCTCCACATGATCTTGG
This sequence comes from Rubroshorea leprosula, assembly GCA_020521535.1. Taxonomy (NCBI): domain Eukaryota; kingdom Viridiplantae; phylum Streptophyta; class Magnoliopsida; order Malvales; family Dipterocarpaceae; genus Rubroshorea; species Rubroshorea leprosula. The sequence goes on from BPVZ01000005.1 coordinate 5,030,014, forward strand.
TGATGAAGTTCTCATTGTTCCCAATAGGAGGCCTTTTCATCAGCCCCTCATGCGGAGGTTCTGTGGCCAATGCTAATGCACCAAGAGTGTCCATGATCATGTTCACCCATAGCAGCTGAACAGCCTTGAGAGGAGCAGACCCTGAAGAATCGCTTGCATACAAGATTAGCAGACATCTTCATTCAGGTAAGTATTACCAAGTTAAAATTTTAGTCTGATAAACTTTCAGTATAAGGTATGTGATGTATCTGTGATTTGGACCGGATCATGACCTGAAAAGTTAAGTTTATAGGTTGAACAGTTTAATCAAGAGTTGGGGAAAATATACCTGAAATGCATGCAGAAGCAAAGTTGAGAATTAGAGCAACGATATTAACTGTCAACTGGAACTGTACAAACTTCTGTATGTTGATATAAACTGCACGACCCCATCTGGCAACATTCACAATGGTGGTGAAGTTGTCATCCATTATGATAACGTCGGCATTTTCTTTCGCAACTTCTGTTCCGGTAATGCCCATGGCGAGTCCTATGTCAGCCTCGTGCAGGGCAGGGGCGTCATTGGTTCCGTCACCAGTGACCGCTACCACTTCCCCGAAATGCTTCCTCAGATGGATAACCAGTGTGTGCTTATCCAGAGGCAAGGATCGAGCCATGACCTGCAGTCTTGGCACCAACGCTACCAACTCCTCAGGACTCTTATTCCGGATTTCGGGCCCTTCAATAGCCAGACCGTCTTCTGTCAGAATGCCGCATTCTCTGGCTATGGCTTTAGCAGTATTGATGTTGTCACCGGTGACCATCCGGACCGTAATCCCAGCAGCTAAACAAGTCTGGACGGCTTCCTTCACCCCAGGCCGGACTGGATCCTTGATTCCGATCACTGCTATGAGTGTGCAATTATCTTCAGGAATACTGTCTGAATTAGAAACGTCATTAACATCTTTAAAAGCCAAACAGAGAGTTCTTAGAGCTTCATCAGCAAAGCCATTGATGACACCAGAAATGTCCCGTCTCTGATCATCGGATAAAGCAACTACTTTCCCATCAGAATTCATGATCTTAGTGCACATTGATAGAATGATTTCCGATGCACCTTTGCAGAAAGCCCTGAATCCGGCCCTGTCCGAAACAGAAACAAGCACAGCCATTTTCTTCTTCACTGAATTAAAAGGTTCAACCTTCACTATCTCAGACTCCCTTCGGTGAACTTTGAAGTCACCCCCGAGATTCAGGCCAAACTCCAAAATCGCTGTTTCTGTGGGAGAACCCAAAATGGTGTTCTTCCCATCTTTTCCTTTGACCACCTCTGATCCGGTGTTCTGAAAAATTGATTGCAGGAGGATGTCTAGTACTGTTTCAGCAACAGAGGATTTGAGCTCATCAAGATTTCCTTTGCTTTGAACTGTTCTTGTTTCTCCACATGTCCAGATTTTATGAACGACCATGTGATTGGTCGTCAATGTCCCTGTTTTATCCGTGCAAATGCAGGTAGCAGAACCCATTGTTTCACAAGCAGAAAGATGTCTCACCAGAGCTTTATCATTCATCAATTTCTTCATCGCAAATGCAAGACTCAGTGTCACCGCCAGTGGCAGCCCCTCCGGAACTGCCACGACGATTATGGTCACGGAAATGGCGAAGAAATTCAACAGCACCACGGCATCGTCCATTGACCATTGTCCAATCATGCCTTTCATCCCCTTGGTAACTAAAAACCTCGTCGTCAGAACCAAAAATGTCAAAACTGCAAAGGCCAAACCAATTTTCCCAATGACAGTAGCAACCCCATTGAGCTTCACCTGCAATGGCGTTTCATCGTCACCATCTTCACTCAGAGTTACCATCAGTCTCCCCCACTCTGTTCTCATCCCAACGGAAGTGACCAACATTTTTCCGGAGCCATCCTGGACTTTAGCTCCGGCGAGAAGAAAAGGCCTCTTTTTGGTTATACCCACCGGCTCACTCTCACCGGATAAGCTTGACTCATCAATTGACAAGCTATAACCAGATATAAGAACCCCATCAGCCGGAACCTGGTCTCCAATAGATAGATGAACAATGTCTCCTACCACCAAATCATAGATTGAAATCTTCTGCCGGCATCCATCTCTAGTCACCTGAACAATTATATTTTTCTTCTCTTTGTCCAAATCCTTGAACTGCAATGACTGTCGGTAGTCACTGACTGCAGTGACTAGCACCACAAGGAAAATGCAAAGGACAATCCCGAGCCCATCATACATACCCGACGGCCATCCTTCAGTAGCAATACCGACGCCTATAGAGACAGCAGCACATACCATGAGAATAACCAGGGTCAGATCATGAAGGGCGTCCCAAACAAACATCCAGAATGATCTGGAAGGTTTCTCTGCATATTTATTACATCCATAGATCCTCTGCCGAACAGGCACGTGTGATGAAACAACACCATCTTTTAAGGAAATGGAGACTTTCTTGGCTAAGCCTTCAAGTCCTCCATGTGACTCTAGGGTTTTGGTGTCATGGGACCGAGAAACGGATTCTAGTTCGTTAGGTTCAATGTGGAATCCGGCTTGCTTTACCTCGTCGGAAAGCTTGTATTCGGCTCGATTACCCGCTGTGCATTGGGAGAAGGAGTTCAGTGGATTGAAAATGGAAAAGTTTTGATCATTTACTAAGATCAGATTTTACCAGCAATGAAATGCAATGCTGCCTTTTGCACGCATAGGGCAATTCGGATCTTCTCCTGAGAAAACATGTTGAGAGAAACATAATTACACCATAGAACTAATGATGGGATGATCATGTTGAAGATCAATGAAACATTGCAGCAAGTTACCGTTCACATGCACTGTTCATATCTAGGAAGTTTCTTTGTTAATTTTCCAATGTAATCTTTATTTATCTTCGATGTTTAGTGTTCACTTAAAAATATGGGCTAGCTTCAATTGTATTTAGTGCCATGCCCTTGCTTTATGGGGTTTATATTATTATTTAATTGTATTAGGTGAACATTGTAATGTGGTTGGTATTGTTTTGTATAAAAGCATACTAGAAATTGATGAAAAAATGCAAGGAAAATCAATGGAAAAAATCTTAACATCATCTTTAGCTCAATCCATGTTATCTTCTTCATCTTTAACATATTTCTCAAGATTTTTTCTTTAGTTTTATGTTGAATTAAATAAGTTTTTTCTAGCTGATCTTGCAATTAGTATCAGAAACCATTTCTTGAGGGATTTGCGAGTGTAGTGAGAGAATGCAAACATGAGTTGTGGTGAGGGAGAGAAGTTTGTGATTAAGCAAACACAACAATGTCTTAAAACAATTCTGATTTACTTTCAAATCCATCTCTATTCACAGAGGAGAATTACAATATTTGGTCAGTGAAGATGAAGGCCTTCTTGAAAGGCAATGGTGTTTGGGATTCAGTGGAGAATGGCTTTTGTCCTCCTCATCTCCCAAACAATCTTACCATTGCCCAGTTGAAGAATCATTTAGAGTATATAGAAAAGGCTTACCAGGCACTCTCACACGTCTACAGTGGTGTTATAGATTCATTTTTTTCAAGGATCATGGTTGCAAAAACAACAAAGGAAGCATGGGATGCTCTGAAAAATAAGTTCGAAGGTGATATAAGAGTGAAAGGTAACAATCTTATCACACTCAAGAGGCAAGTTGATATGCTAAGAATGTTAGAAGATGAAACCATTCACCAATATTCAACCAAGTTAACAGACTTGGTGAACTGAATCAAGGCAAATGATGGTGAGTTTCCAACAAGAGGGTTGTTGAAAAGATCATGGTGAGTGTTCCAAACAAGTTTGAGTCTAAGATTTCAACCATAGAAGAAACTTGTGACTTGGATACAATGACTATTAATGAGCTCCTCACCAAGTTGAAAGCTCATGAACAAAAATTGATTTTAAAAGATCAAGTTGCTACAATCGAAGGTGCCTTCCAAGCAAGACAAAAATGAAAGCAGGTAGCTACAAGTTTAGATTCTAAGCCCTCCTATAACAGCTTTGACAAAGAGAATATGGTTGAAACACAAACTCAACCAGTTCAACAAACTAGGAAGGACAATTTTCCACCATGCTGGTATCGTAAAAGAACTAATCATGAGGCAAAAAATTATTGGTATAAGGGGAAGCAACAAGTGCAATGCCATGCATGTAAAAAGTTTGGCCACAAAGAGAAGTCTTGCAAGGCAAAGAAAGGCCAATACAGACCAAAACAATCACAATAAGCAAACTACTTAAATGATCAACAAGGTGAAGAACAGTTGTTCTTGGTTGTTAAGGGGAGTTCTACCTCCTTAAAATATTACTAGTATGTGGATAGTGGTTGTACTTGTCACATGGCCAAAAATGAAGATTATTTCACAAAGATGGACAAGTCTATGAAGATAGAAGTCAAGTTGGGCAATGGCTCAATGGTGTAGGCACAAGGGAAAGGAACAATTGTTGTACAAGCTTCTTTGGTACCAAAATCATTTCAAATGCTCTTTATGTTCCTTCCTTGAGTCAAAATTTATTGTTAGCAACTCAAATGATGAAAAAATGCTATAGTCTACAATTCAAACATGATACCTACACCATATAGACTCTCATGGTTCTAAAGTAATTAGAGCCAAATGATTGACTATAGCTTTCTTGTGAATTGGAATTTAATTCAGTCTTGCTCATATGCTATTAAATGTGATGATACATGGTTATGGCATAAGAGATGGTCATTTCAATATGAAATTTTTTAAATTCTTGCAAACAAATGAGTTAGTTAGAGATTTGCTAGCATTAGTTTAAGTGATAATATGTGTGCAACCTATCAACTCGGAAAGCTACATAGACAAGCTTTTCCAATTAATCAAGCATAGAGGGCTAGTGAAAAGCTTGAACTCATTCATACTGACATTTGTGGGCTTATGAAGATAGAGTCACTCAATAGCAACAAGTATTTCATTCTCTTTATTGATGATTTTATGAGGATGACTTGGGTGTATTTTTTGAGTAGCAAAAATTAGATTTTCTCAATGTTCAAGAAGTTCAAAGCCTTAGTTGAAAACTAGAGTGGCTACAAAATCAAGACCTTGAGGTCTGAATTTAACAAATTTTGTGAAGATGCTAGCATTGAGCACCAAATAATAGTTTCTTATTCACCTTAGCAAAATGGTGTTTAGGAGAGGATGAATAGGACTATAATGGAGATGACTAGGTGCATGTTGCATGAAAATATGTTGCCTAAATCATTTTGGGCAAAGGCTATTTACATAGCTATTTATTTACTAAATTATCTCCCTACAAACATTGTGAAAGGAAAAACTCCCATAAAAGCATGGTATGGCATCAAAACTTCTGCCAACCATATTAATGTGTTTGGTTTAGTGTATTACACTCATCTTCTAGATGCAAAAAGAACTAAGCTGGACCAAAAAGCAAATGTTGGCATCTTTGTGGGCTATGCAACTCAATTCAAGGGTTATAAGGTGTACGATGTACACTCTAAGAAGGTAAATGTTTACAGGGACATTAAATTCAATGAAGATGCTTATTGGAATTTTGAGCAACAAAAAGTTGAAAAACATGATTCTGTTTTAAAGAAAGATGATGTTGATGCAACCAAAACTACTAATTCAAATTCAAATTCAAATGGTAGGATTTTTGATATGGATGATGATTCTCCTGTCTTGAAAACAAAGTCCTTGAGGGAACTTATGAGCAATGTAGTCTTATAGCAGATGAGCCATTTAATTATGCAAAAGCTTGCAAGCATGAAGAATAGAGAAATGCAATGCAGGAGGAGCTTACTGCAATTGAAAAGAATGGTACTTGGTCACTTACTCCTAGGCCTAAAGACAAAAATTGCATAGGAATTAAGTGGGTGTATACATCAAAGCTAAATGCTGATTGTTCCTTGAACAAATACAAGGCTAGGCTTGTGGTAAAAAGCTATGCATAGCAACTTGGAGTTAATTTTGAAGAAATATTTTCTCTGATAGCCAGGCATGATACTATAAGGCTTTTCTTTGCCTTAGTTGCTCAAAAGAAATAGGTTTATCATTTAGATGTCAAATATGCTTTTCTAAATAGAATTATGGAAGAGGAGTTTTATGTCGAACAATCGAAAGGTTTTTTGGTTCAAGGCTATGAAGATCATGTTTATAGGCTGCATAAAGCTCTCTATGGCTTGGAACAGGCCCCTCAAGCTTGGTATAGTAGGATTGATTCCTACTTGATAGAACAAGGATTTCAAAGAAGTGAAACTGAATTCAATTCACTCTTTATGCCAAAGGTGGAAATCCTAATTATCAATTGTTGGTCTTTCTCTATGTTAAGGATCTTTGATGATTGGAGAAGACACTGAACTCCTTCAAAAACTCAAGGCTTCCATACAGAATGAATTTGAAATGATAGCTTAGGAGAGATGAAATGCTTTTCAAGAATGGAAGTGGTGCAATACAACAACAAAATCTTTGTTTAACAAGAGAAATATGCCAAGGACATTCTCAGGATGTTCAAAATGATAAATGCAAGCCAACTGCTACTCCTCTTGCATAGAATTTGAAATTGTTTAAAGATGATGACAGCTTAAAGTGTATTGCTTCAGTTTACAAAAGTTTGGTTGGGAGTTTACTCTATCTTACAATAATAAGGCTTGATCTTATGTTTGTTGCTAGTTTGTTATCAAGGTACATGACTTCACCATTTTAAACTCATTCTAATGCTACTAAAAGAGTTTCAAGATATGTGGATCGAACTGTTGATTATAGAATTTTGTATGAGTCTACAAATGATGGTCCTTTGCAAGGCTATGTGGATAGTGATTGGGTGGGATGTCCTAATGACTCAAAGAGCACTACAAGATATGTTTTCTCATTTGATTTAGGGTTGTTTTGCTAGAATTCATATAAGTAGGAACCTGTGGCACAATCTACAGCAGAAGCAAAATATATTGCCGCTGAAGCTACCTCAAATCATGTTATATGATTGAGGAAAAACTAATTGACATGGGACAACCTCAAGTTTAGTCATGTGTGATTCAAATTAACAACAAATCAACCACTGCAATTGCTGAAAATCCAGTACAGCATGGAAGAACAAAGCATATTCACGTGAAATACCATGTCATAACGCAATATGTTAAGGAGAAGGAAATCAAACTTCTGCAATGTGATTTTGAAGTTCAAACTGTTGATATTCTCACTAAATTTTTGCCAAAATCTAGATTTGAAACTCTAAGGTCTATGCTTGGATTAACAAAGAAACCTCTTAGGGAGGAGTGTTGAAAACCAACGAAACAGTGCAATAAAGTTACTATTCATGTGCACTATTTCCATGCACATGTCCCGTTCAATTACAATTATGTTGCTGAGAAGTCTTTTTTGTTGATATTCCAATGTAATTTTTATATTTTTTTATGTTAAGTGGTCACCTAAAAATATGGGTTGACTTTAAATGTATCCAATACCATGCCCTTGCTTTTTGGGGGTTTATATTATTATTTAATTGTATTAGGTGAACATTGTAATGTAGATAGTATTGTTTTGTATAAAGGCACCATAAATTGATGAAAAAACGCATGGAAATCAATGGAAAAAAACTGAGCATCATCTTTAGCTTAGTTCATATTATTTTCTTCATCTTCCACATGTTTGTCAAGATTTTTTCTTAAGTTTTATGTTGGTTTTGAATCAGTTTTTTCTAACTGATCTGACAGATCGTAAAATAAAAAATGTAGAACTTGATCAGATCAATAGAATAGCAAGATGAACAGCAGGAGGTGGAACAACGTTCAAACCTGGAGCTTTTGACGCTTTCTTTGAGCTTCGGCACGTTTAGCAAGATCAGCCACCATGCGGAACCGGCGGCGAGGGTTCTTGACGATGGATACTGCGGATCGCCATTTCCGTAGAGCCTCTTCGGATGGTCGTTTGGGTTGGACGTCGAAGTTTTTCCTCAGGTAGTTCTCCATGTGTCTAATATTTTTTGGTAAACCAGATCATAGACGAAAAGACGGGTGGGAAGTGAATGTAGTTATGACTTCAGATAACCGTGGATTCTTCAGAGGAAAGATTCAAACCATCGCCGTGAATGCAGGAAATAGCGTCACAAAGACAGATGATACTGGTATGAAAAATTTGCTATTTATTTTCTACCACTTGCGTTACGTAACTGGGATTGGAAAATTAATAAATGCGAGTTTATTTTTTCAACATTCTCTTCGCCATGATCTACTGCCACGCCAAATGGATCAATAATCAAGGAACATTTGTTAGATGAATCAGCCACAATAAACGTTGTGAGGACAACCGCATTCCTCGCCTA